>CAUYON010096622.1:0-27966 GCA_963573935.1 Arctocebus calabarensis
TATATACCTAGTAAGGGAATTATAGGATCGAATGGCAGGTCTCTTTTTCATCTCTAAGTACTCTCCAAATATCCTTCCAAAAGGAACATATTAGTTTGCATTCCCACCAGCAGTGTAGAAGTGTTCACTTTTCTCCCCTTCCATCCCACCATCTCTGGTTTTGGGATTTTGTTATATGGGCTAATCTTACTGGAGTTAGGTGATATCTCAAAGTAGTTTTGATTTGCATTTCTCTGATGATTAAGGACGGTGAGCATTTTTCATGTGTCTGTAGGCTGTGTGCCTGCCTTCTTTAGAGAAGTTACTCTTCAAGTCCTTTGCCCACCCTGTGATGGGATCTCTTGTTCTTTTCTTGCTAATACGTTTGAGTTCTCTGTGGATTCTGGTTATTAAACTTTTGTCATAGGCATAACCTGCAAATATTTTCTCCCATTCTGAGGGCTGTCTGCTTGTTATACTTACTGTGTTCTTAGCTGTACAGAAGATTTTTAGTTTGATCAGGTCCCAGTAGTATATTTTTGATACTGCTTCAATTGCCTGGGGAGTCCTCCTCATAAAATATTCACCCAAGCCAATTGCTACAAGAGTTTTCCCTGCACTTTCTTCTAGTACTTTTATAGTTTCAAGTTAAGTTTAAATCTTTAATCCAGCAAAAGTCTATCTTAGTTAATGGTGAAAGGTGTGTGGGTCCAGTTTTAGTCTTCTACAGGTCGCTAGCCAGTTCACCCAGCACCATTTGTTAAATAGGGAGTCTTTTCCCTCACTGAATGTTTTTAATTGGCTTGTCAAAGATCAAGTAATGGTAAGTAGCTGGATTCATCTCTTGGTTCTCTAGTCTGTTCCAAACATCTACCTCTCTGTTTCTGTGCCAATACCTTGCTGTTTTGATTGTTATCAATTAATAGTACAATCTCAGGTCTGGTAGCATGATCCCTCCTGCTTTATTTTTATTTCTGAGTAATGTGTTGTATATTCGAGGTTTTTTCTGATTCCATATAAAATGAAATATTATTTTTTTGAGATCTTTAAAATATGACAATGGAGCTTTAATAGGAATTGCTTTAAAATTATATATTGGTTTGAGTAGTATAGACATTTTCACAATGTTGATTCTTCCCAGCCATGAGCATGGTATGTTTTTCCATTTATTAATATCTTCAGCTATTTCTTTTCATAAAACTTCGTAGTTCTCATTAGATCTTTCACATTCTTTGTTAGGAAAACACCCAAATATTTCATCTTCTTTGGCATTACTGTAAAAGAAATAGAGTTCTTGACTGTTTTTTCTGTTTGGCTATTGTTGGTATATACAAAGGCTACAGATTTATGTGTGTTGAGTTTGTGTCCTGAGACATTGCTGTATTTCTTGATCACTTCTAAAAGTTTTGTAGTAGAATCCCTGGTATTTTCCAGATATACATCATATTATCTGCGAAGAGTGAAAGTTTGATCTCTTCTGACCCTATGTGGATATTCTTGATCACCTTTTCTTCCCTAATTGTAATGGCTAAAACTTCCATTACAATGTTGAAGAGCAGTGGAGACAATGAGCATCCTTGCCTGGTTCCTGATCTAAGTGGAAATGATTTCAATTGAACTTCATTCAATGTGATATTGGCTGTGGGTTTGCTGAAGATGGCCTCTATTAGTTTAAGAAATGTCCCTTCTACACCAATTTTCTTAAGTGTTCTGATCATGAAGGGATGCTGGATATTATCAAAAGCTTTTTCTGCATCAACTGAGAGAATCATATGGTGTTTATTTTTTAATTTTTTTATGTGCTGAATTACCTTTATAGATTTGAGTATTTTGAACCAGCCTTGAGACCCTGGGATAAAGTCCACTTGGTCACGGTGTATAATTTGTTTGATGTGTTGTTGGATTCTGTTTGTTAGGATCTTGTTGAATATTTTTGCATCAATATTCATTAGTGATATTTGTCTGTAATTTTCTTTTCTTTTTGGACCTCTCCCTGGTTCAGGGATCAAGGTGATGTTTGAATGTGTTGGGTACTATTCCTTCTTTTTCTATATTTTGGAAGAGGTTTAGTAATATAGGTACTAGTTCTTTTTTAAAGGTTTGGTAGAAGACTGACATGAAGCCATCTGGTCCCGGGCTTTTCTTTTCAGGGAGATTTTGTATAGTTGATGCTATTTCAGAATTTGATATAGGCCTATGCAACGTTTCCACTACATTCTGGCTATGTCTTGGTAGGTGGCATGCTTCCAAGTATTGGTCAATTTCCTTCAGCTTGTCATATTTCTGAGAGTAAAGTTTCTTGTAATATTTGTTAAGGATTTTTTGAATTTCTGAGGGGTCTGTTGTTATTTCATTTTTACCATTTCTGGTTGATGAAATTAGTGATTTTACTCTTTTCTTTTTCTGGCTAGGTTAGTCAAAGGTTTATCAATTTTATTAACTTTTTGTAAAACCCAACTTTTTAATTTATTGATCTGTTGTATAATTCTTTTGTTTTCAATTTCATTTAATTCTGCTCTAATTTTGGTTATTTGTTTTCTTCTGCTGGGTTTGGGGTTGGAATGTTCTTTGTTCTCCAGTTGTTTGAGATGTCCCATTAAGTTGTTAACTTCTTCTCTTTCTGATTTCTTGAAGAAGGCTTGCAGTGCTATAAATTTCCCTCTTCGGACTGCTTTTGCAGTATCACAGAGGTTCTGATAATTCTTCTCTTCACTGTCATTTTGTCCCCCAAATTTTGTAATTTCCTTCTTAATCTCATCTATAACCCATCTATCCTTCATCCTTTAGCCTCAGGTTATTTAGCTCCATGTTTTTGTAAGAGTATGCAGATTCCTGTTGTTATTGAGTTCAACTTTTATTCCATAATGGTCTGAGGAGGGGCAAGGAATAATTTCTATTTTATTAAATTTGCTGAGGTTAGACTTTGCTAGGATGTGATCGATTTTGGAGTATGTTCTGTGGCCTGATGAGAAGAATGTGTATTCAGTTTTGTTGGGATGAAATGTTCTGTAGATGTCTGTTAAATCCAGTTGTTGAATGGTTAAGTTTAAATCCAAAATTTCTTTGCTTAGCTTCTTTTTGGAGGATCTATCCAGCACTGCTAATGGGGTGTTAAAATCTCAAACTACTATGGAGCTGGAAGAAATCAAGTTGCTCATTTCTGTTAGAGTTTGTCTTATAAATTGAGGTGCATTCTGGTTGGGTGCATAAATATTAGTAATTGAAATCTCATCATATTGAGTAGTGCCTTTAACAAATATGAAGTGTCCATCCTTATCCAACCTTCCTTTTTGTTGGTTTAAAGCCCATTTTATCTGCAAATAGGATTGCAACACCTGTTTTTTCTGTTTTCCATTTGCCTGGAATATAGATGACCATCCCTTCACCTTGAGTCTATATTTATCTTTTAAGGTAAGATGAGATTCATGTATGCAGCAGATATCTGGCCTGAGTTTTTGTATCCAGTGAGCCAACTTGTGCCTCTTATAGGACAATTTAAACCATTCACATTAATAGAGAATAGTGATAATCCTTTTGAAAGTCCGGTGGACATTATTAATCCTTTCACAACTGTAAAAGTTGGAATTTGATCAAAAGTTTGTGAGTGGGTTTACTTTTGTGGTGGTGGATTACGTTGGTCATTATGGAAGCTAGGTCTAAGAATATCCTGGAGAGCTGGTTTAGTTATGGCAAATTTCTTCAACATATGGATGTCATTAAAGTATTTAATTTCCTCAACATAAATGAAACTCAGTTTAGCTGGATAGAGGATCCGGGGTTGAACGTTATTTTGTTTTAGGAGATTAAATGTCGATGACAATCCTCTTCTAGCTTGAAAGTTTTGAGCAGAGAGATCTGCAGTTATTCTAATATTCTTCCCCTTTTAGGTTATGGTTTTCTTATGTCTAGCTGCTTTTGGAATTTTCCCTTTCATATGAACTTTAGTGAAATTGATTATGATGTGTCTAGGGGATGTCTTATTCGGGTTGAGTCGTACTGGAGTTCCAAAACTGTCTGCTATCTAAATTTCCGAATCTCTTGGCATGTCTGAAATGTTCTCTTTCATCGTCTCATGAAGAAGACTCTGTGCCTTGTGAAGCCACTTCATCACTTTTGGGCGAATTGGCCTGTAAGGCGAATATTGGTTTTCTTCAAATTATTCCAGAGCTCTTTGAGAGAGTGATCTGTTCTTGCCCTCCATTTCTCTTCTTCTTTGAAAGTTTGGGATTGTTCAAAAGCTTTATCTTCCCTCTCAGAAATCCTTTCTTCTGCTTGCTCCATTCTGTTACTGAGGGTTTCTACTGTATTTCTCTAATCTTTGATGGTTGCAACTTCTTTTCTCAATGTGTCAATATCTTTGGTCATTTTGTCTTTGAATTCATTGAATTCTTGAGACATTTTTTGGATTACTGTTTGAAATTCTAATTGCATCTTTCCCTTGATTCTGTTGATCTTATTTGCTATCCAGATTCTGATATCGATTTTTGGCATCTCAGCCAATTGTTTATTCATGGGATCTTGTGCTATGTCTGCCTTGTCGTTCCTTGGGGGAGTTATTGTACTCTGATTATTCATATTGGCAGAGTTTTTCCTTAGTTTCTACCTCATGATTGTTTTTCACCGTAGCCTCTGGCTATCCTCAGAGTTGGGAGGTGTCTCTCCAAGATTAGACCCTGACAGGATCACTCTATTGTAGCTGGATCTTTGTAGGGAGTGACCCTGTGTAGCTCTTCTGGGATTGCCCCAGCCAGGGAGTTCTGGCTGTGGGAGCAATTCTGGACTGTGGCACCCCCTGATCCTGCAGCAGTGCGGGAGATGGTGCACACAGTTCTGGGAGTGCCTGGTGTCTGGTGACTTTTGCAAAGAGAGCCCAGCATTCTCTGGCCAGGAGGAGGGCTCCAAGTAGAGTCAGGGAGTACTCTGGAGGGAAGGCCTCTGTTGTCCAGCTTCCGGAGTCCCTGGCCTGACAGGCAGGCCAGTGCAGAGGCAGGGACTGTATGTACGGGAGGGAGGACATGGGTTGCGTGGCTCTTGGAGTTCCTTTCCTGGGCGGGTGGAGGCCTGGTGGGCATGGTGCATGGGGCTGTGTGGTCACTGACGGAGTCCCTGTCCAGAGCAGAAAGGGGGATGGGTGGGGAGGGGGGAGGCTTGGTGAGCCCAAGAAGTTCCTTGGTGGGAGGGGGTGCTTGGTCCCCCAGACAGGGAGGGAGGGTGCTGCTCAAGATCATGTTTCCTCAGTCTCAGCAGGGGTTAGGCTTCCGATTCTTCAGGTAAGGGGGGAAGGGTACAATGGAAGTTCAGAATGGCAGGGAAGACTTTAGTTCAATTTTTTGCCTGAAGCTTGCTTTTTCGAAGTTACACCTTTCCTCAGCAGAGTTGACCTGCAGTTATCACTTCTTTCTCTCTGCTGGTCTCCCAGGCTTCAGCTTAATTGGGCAGTTTCTGGACGTAATCCTTCCTTTGCTTCCCATGGAGGCAGTGAAGCTCTCTTCAGCCTACTGTGGATGCAGGCGAGAATCCCTTCCACCTTCACTGCTGTGGTGTGGTCAGGATGATGGTGTAGGGTCCCTTCTACCTTTGGTTGAGGCGGACCCCCTTCCCATCCTTGACCTAGACTTGATCCAAATGGTTTTCAAATTCCAGAGAAATCAAGGAGAGAGAAAAATAAATGTTTCAAATTTTGTTTATAATACATAAATTGTTGCAGGCTATAAATCGCTCAAGAGATGGAAAAAGTTTTCTTGACTTCTCACAAGATCTTTCTCTTACACGATGCCATTTTCCTTTCTATCTAATTTCTCTTACTCTTAAAAAACTGAACTCGAAGGCTTTGTCCTCTAATTCTGATATTCTTTCTTCTCCATGGTCTAATCTATTTTTGATGCTTTTTACTACTTGTTTACATTCCCTGATTGTCTCCTTCATTTCTTTAAGCTCATCCATATCTTTTCTATATTCTACATATCTCTCAGCTGACTTTTGGTTCTGTCTTTCCATTTTCTCTTCCAATCCCTTTATTGTCTCAATCATCCATATTTTATATTCCCTTTCTGTCAGATCCATTAATTACTTATAGGAGGTGTCTTCTTTAAAACTTGCCTGATGTTCCCTTCAGGAAGTTGCTCTAATTTGGGTATTCACAGTGCCTGGATTTTTCTTTTGGTTCCTCCTCATGTGTGCTTTCTTCTTGTTCAACTTTTTCCTTGACTCTTCCTCCTTGGGTTCAGTTACTTGTCTTAGAGTTTAGGTGAGGAAGAGGCCTCTTGGTATGGGGTCAGTAGGTACAGAAGGGTTACAGCAAGCAAAGAGAATCAAGAGGAAAGGAGAAAAAGAAAAGAAAAAGAAAATGAAAAATAAAAGGGAGGAAGTGTCAGAGAAAAGCAAAGGGAACTATAAGAAGGGAAAGAAGGGGCTTGGCGCCTGTGGCTCAACAGGCTAAGGTGCCAGCCATGTACACCTGAGCTGGTGGGTTCCAATCCAGCCCAGGTCCGCCAAATAACAATGACGGCTGCAACCAAAAAATGGCCGGGCGTTGTAGTGGGTGCCTGTAGTCCCAGCTACTTGGGAAGCGGAGGCAGGAGACTCGCTTGAGCCCAGGAATTGGAGGTTGCTGTCAGCTGGATAGACAGGGTGACAGCTTGAGGCTCTGTCTCAAAAAAAAAAGGGGGGGGGAAAGAAGGGCAAAAACAAGAGGGGAAGTGGGACTAATAGAAGAATGTTGAGGAACAGGCAAGATGGAGGCCAGGAAGGGAGGATGTGAGTGATAGAAGAGATGTTTTTGTTCAGCATGGTGCTAAGGTCACTCCTATAGCTTGAGGATTGTGAGGAGCTGAACTGGGTGGGTTCCTCAAAAATAGGCCCTCCTTACTTGTCAGTCCACAACCAGACTCTTCCTCTGCCAAAAATTAAGAAGAGAAAGAAAAAAAAGAGCAAACACAAGACCCAAGAAGGAAAAATTGGTTAAGGAAGAAGGAAAAGACAAAAAAAAAAAAAAAGTAGAAAAGTTCTGTAGCGTGATCTTCTTATTACTTTCTTCCTGGGGCTAAGATTAGAAAGTTCTCCTGGCTTCTTTGAGCCAGGCTATTACAGCATTCAACCTGTTAGGCCTCCGCTGTGTCACACCCACCATCAGCAAAGAAAGGGTGGGAAGAGAAAGAAAAAGAAAGGAAAAAGAGAGAATATATGTATATATATATTAATATATATATTTACATATTTATATTCATTGATAAAGGAAAATTAAATGTACCATTGGATGAAATTAAGGGGAGGGAAGGAGGAGAGATAAAGAAAGAAAGAAAGCAGAAAGGCAACAGACCAGGAACAAGACAAGGACAAAACAAGAAATGGGGTGGGGGTAGTATCTTGGCTGTTGTGAAGTACTTTATGTGGAAGAGATGAGTTGAGTAGAAGGGACTCTATCAAATGAGAGAATGCAATGGAGTGTACTAGGGTGGGAGAATAGTTTAAGCTAGAATACTGCAACCAACACACACACACACACACACACACAGACAGAAAAAAAATAAAAGAATATCAAAGTCCTTGCTCTCATTGAATGTAAAAATGGAATATAGGAGAAGATCCAACCTTACAACTTAGTAAAAAGCAAAGCACATCGAAACAAGATACTAAAAAAGGAAAACAGGGAGGTGCCTATGGCTCAGTGATTAGGGCACTGGCCCCATATACCGAGGGTGGTGAGTTCAAACCTGGCCCTAGCCAAACTGCAACAACAACAACAACAAAATAGCTGGGTGTGTGGTGGGCACCTGTAGTCCCAGCTATTTGGAAGGCGAGGCAAGAGAATTGCCTAAGCCCAAGAGTGGGAGGTTGCTGTGAGCTCTCTACCCAGGGTGACAGAGTGAGACTGTCTCTAGAAAAAAAAAAAAAAAAGGAAAACAAAACAAAATAAAAAACGCTAAGATAGCATGATGTAAGCACTCTCAGCAACCAATTGAGGAAGTAATGAAGGAGAGAAAAAATAATACTAATGTAAGCTGAATTAAAAACAAGAGAAAAAAAGGCAAAGTAATCAAAAAGCCAAAAAGGGAGTATATTTATGTCATAATATACTTCTTGGACACCAGGTGGCGCAGTGAATTTTGGGGACAAACAACACAGCTATTAACTACTGTCTGCTTCCCAGGCTTAGAACAGTTTGACAGCTTTTTTGTTCCTGGTGGTCACCTGTTCCCCTCAGCACTCAGCCCCCATAGACCTGGGATTCCACAGTTCTCAAGAATTCCTCAAGGAACAGGCTGATGCAATTGTTCACATAGGGAGTGGGGGGTCCCTGGGCCTGTCCCAAGTGAAGGACCACTCCCCACAGGCAGAGTG
This sequence comes from Arctocebus calabarensis, assembly GCA_963573935.1. Classification (NCBI taxonomy): domain Eukaryota; kingdom Metazoa; phylum Chordata; class Mammalia; order Primates; family Lorisidae; genus Arctocebus; species Arctocebus calabarensis. The sequence goes on from CAUYON010096622.1 coordinate 8,320, forward strand.
CAGACCACCTTACCTAGGTCTCTAATAAGAGACTCTCCGGCACCTGTTTTCCTCAATGGCATCCCTGATCAAGAACTTTCCCCCTGTATGGATGTTTCTCCCGCTGCCAGTCTGCAGTGAGGCCACACTAGACAGCACCTCAAACAGGCCCCCAAATTCTGCTTTCAAACTTTTCAGAGTTCCTGGGAAAGGGCTGTTTCCCGAGTGTGTCCAGCAAGATGTCCGCTTATACATGCTAATGGTGCCCCTTGTCGCTATGGCTTTTCTCTGTCTGGAAACTTTTCCTCTATGGATGCTTCACCAGTTGCCACCCGTGTTAGAGCCTCTTGAGCCAGCAATCGAATCTGGCCATCAAATTCCACTCAGGAAAGCACCATCTAGGCTCCCCAAAGGAGCATAAACTGCCAGAAATTTCCCTCCTGGACCTCTACAGCAGCCCTGTACATCTGCCCATCTTGCATGCCCTTGTGGTCTGGGCAAGCATGCTGAAACTTGCCCAAATGTGAAAGTTCTCCATGGCTCTGGCCAAAGCCAGCTGTCCACTTCCATGCCGCCTACTCTGAGCCATCGTTTTACATCAATATTCCACACTGGGGTCCATCCAGCCCTCTCCCTCTGCTCTTTTGCTCTAGGAAGGCTCAGCTAAATGTCTTTCCCACCAGCCATCATGCTTCACCCCACCGTCTTCTTTTTTTTTGTCTTGCATAAATCTTTTCATTCTTCATTCTCTGGAAAGTGTATATGGAGCAAAAGACTGAGCTAAATATTATATATGACCTGAAACAGCCGTGTTTCTTCTGTTATCAGGCCAGGAATTGAGCCAGTTTGCTCCATAGTTAACCTGGATTTGCCTTGGTTGTTTCCATCTTTGTCCCAGTTCCCTATAGCTTTTCCTTCTCTTCCTTTCAGCAGTGGACTGTTCCTGCCTTGTGTGTGCTGTGGTCCCTTTACTACTAGGGTATTTTCCTGGCATGTTCCTGCTTCACCCTCAGCTTTGAGCAGACCTCACACATCGGCAACATGGGAGAGGGCTTGGTCTTCAGTTGTAGATGGGAGCTGCTTGTAATAGCCCATGTCTTGAGTTGGGAGCAAGAGTGTTTCTTGGCTCTTACTACTCTACAAGGTGGGGCTTTCTCAATGTTCAATGTTCCCTCCTTGGCAGCTGAACTTTCCTTTGTATCTGTAGAGGGGAGGTAGTTTATGGAGGGGACAGGGTCTCTGTCCCCGCTTTCTCCTTGACAGTGTGTTTGTGCTTATTCTCCAGTGACAGCTGATCCCCAATATCAACCAGCAATGTTTAGGAAGTCTCTCTCTTCTCTTGTACTATCCCTCATCTTTCTTGAGGAGCTTGGAAAAGGGTGAGCACAAATTCCCAAGTCAGAGGCTCCCAGCTCACCTTTGGCCTTTCAAAAATGCCTGGCTCCTGTAGTACAGTGGTTAGGGCATCAGCCACATACACCAAGACTGGAAGGTTTGAACCCGGCCCAGGCCAGCTAAAAAAAAAAAAAAAAAAACAATGACAACTGCAACAAAAAATAGCCAGGCGTAGTGGTGGGCGTCTATAGTCCCAGCTGCTTAGGAGGCTGAGGCAGGAGAATCACTTACACCCAAGAGTTTGAGATTGCTATGAGCTGTGATGCCATGACACTCGACTGAGGGTGACATAGTGAAACTCTGTCTCAACAAAAAAGAAGAAAAAGAAATGCCTAAATTTTGAGTTATTTTCTCACTATCTGCCTTTATAGCAGCTCTCTTTCCTTCTCTGCACTGACGAAAGTCGAATAGTTCATGTTGTCAAAGGTTCTAGACATCCTTAGGAGTTAACTCCACCCAAATTTTTTGTGACTTTGATGGTATCAAAAACAAGGTTTGCAGATTTTCTAGCTTTTTGTTGTTGTTGTTATGGCGAGAGCGCCTTTCTTTAGCAGCTTCCTATATTCTGAGCACAGGTGTGTGGCCCCCTTCTGTGTTTTTACTTTGCTTATTTTTATTTCTGCAAATTTAACCACAATATTTCCTTTTTGAAAAATTTCACATACCCAGCTCTGGCCAAAAAACCACAAAAACAGAAAAATTTCAGACTAATATAGGGGTACATATAATTAGGTTACATAATTTGCTTTTGTAAATTTAAAGTCTTGGGTTGTAGTTATGCCGTTCACACAGAAAATGTGCAGTAATACCTATGCAATGTAAACCCCTAGGGTAGGCATTTACTCAACCTTTGTTCATCATTTGCCTACTTAAATTTAATTTTTTTCTCTCATGTGAGCATGTAGTTGTTAATCTACTGGTTCTGACTAAGTACTGAGTACATGTGATGTTTGTCCTTCCATTCTGTGATAGTTCACTTTAGGAAATGTTCTCTAAATTCATCCAGGTTATTACAAAAGATACAAAAATCTCCCTCCTTTAATGGCTGAATAGTATTCCAAGGTATACATATACCACAGTTTATTAATCTATTCATGTGTTGAAGGGCACCTGAATTGTTTCCACATCTTTGCAGTTGAGAAGGTGCTACTATAAATATTCAAGTGCAAATGTCCTTATGGTAAAATGGCTTTATTTTTTGTTTTGGGTAGATGACTAGCAATGGGATTGCAGGATTAAATGGAAGGCCTACTTTTAGTTCTTTAATGAATCACTATACTTCTTTGCATAGAGGCTGTACTAGTTTACAGTTCCACCAAAAGTACATGAGTGTTCCCTTCTCTCTGCATCCATGCCAGCATCTGTTGCTTTGGGACCGTGGGATGGGGGACATTCTGACAGGTGTTAGGTTCTGATTTGCATTTCTGTGATGGGACAATGAACATTTTTGTCATGTATGTGTTGGTCATTGTTCTCATGAGAAAAGTTTCTGTTCATATCTCTTGCCCATTTTTTAATTGGGATATTTGATCTTTTCTTGCTGATTTGCTTGAGTTCTTTGTAGATGCTGGTTATTAGCTCATTGTTGGATTCATAGCATGCAAATAAATGTCTTCTCCCAAACTGATGGTATCTTTTTGCTTTGTTGATTGTGTCGTTAGCTGTGCAGTAGCTTTTTAACTTGATCAGATCTCAGTAAAAAAAGAGTTTCTCCTATTCTTACAGCATTTACATTTTATTATTGTATATTAAAATTTTTCATTCACCTGAAGCATGTATTCACATATAGCATTGTATATTAATTCAGATTTATTTCTTTTCAAATAGCTATCTAGTTGTCCTAATACCATTTGTTGATTAATTTATCTTTGTTCTGCTGCTTATAATATACGTGCTATTAAGGGGCAAAAGCAGGATTCAAGTTGCATGCCTAAACTTTATTGGTATTTTATATTGTATTATCTTGGTTTACTGTCTAATATTGCTGTTTGAGAGTATACAGTATGGAGAGAATTTTCCATAAGCAATACCTCTATATTCATGGTGTTATCTTTCTCTCCACTTCAAGAGCCATTTCAAATACAATAACGTGTATTGAACACTCAATAAAGCATAGTCTCTTACAGAAGTGTGGGGTGATTACTGTCTGCCTAATTCTTGTAACAGAATGAAAGAATTCTGTAGTACTACCATTATGCTATATATGTTGGCCTAGTTTAAGAATTCCAGGGTTTTTTTTTGGTAGTTGGTCTTAGTAGGCATTTCTAGGCATAAATTTCTCCTTCTGAACACTTCCTTTCCAAGTATTGCTTCTTTCCAAACTAGAGCTTGGGAAGGAGATATTTATTTATTGCTAACTTCTACAACCTCTACCCTGGAGCCTAATGTGATTGTTATAGCTTATCTTTTGGATGAACAAACACGGTCCATTTTAGTTTGGTCTGTGTGTTCAGGAGCTTTGCTTCTAAATAAAACTGTTCTTTAGAAAAGCATGTTGACAACATGGTCCGATCGCAGCCTGTCATTTACTCCTTGAGTAAATCTCTCATTTGCTATCACTGTTCATTTTATTCTTGCTTTCCTGCCCTTACCTCTTCTTAAGCTTCTCTGTGCTTAATCTTCTTCTCTCAACCCAAAATTTCATTAAAAATTTAATTAAATTGTCCTTATTCTACCATTTTAATTTACCTGGAGGGTATAATAAAGAATATATCTGGCCTTCATCCCTGGTTCCTGGACAGAGTTTTAAAAAATACCCTTAGGATTTGTCAGTAGTAGAAGTGTCTTTGTTAAGCTACAGAGGTGGCCCACAGTGGGTCCTTCAGGTGGGGGCAGGTAACCATAAAGACCCAGCATGGAACTGGAGGGTTGGAGAGCCCAGGTAGAGGAAGGGAGCTAGAAATAGGGCTCAGTCACACGGACAGTGATTTAATCAGTTATGCCTAAGTAATGAAATTCTGATAAAAAAAACTGGATACTAACGCTTGGTGGAACTTCCTGGTTGATGTTTCAGGAGAGTGTCCCACCGTGAATCAAGGGGAAAAGGGTGTGGAAGTTCTGCATCTAGGACCCTATGTTTATCCTTTATAATAAACTCCAAGAAAGAGAGGGTGAGAGTTCACCTTTCCTTTGCATTTCTGTTCTGTCCAGGTCCCCATCTGATTGGATAGTGTCTGCCCACATTGAGAGGGATCTGCTCTGCTTGGTCTACTAGCTCACATGCCAGTCTCTTCTGGAGATATCCTTCCCGAAACACCCATAAATAATATTGTAGCAGCCTTCTCGGTATTCCTTTATCTATTCAAGTTGACTCCTACAATTGACCATCAATGCAGGCCTTAAGTATTTTATTTGAACTGAATACTCCTAGAGGTGCCTTCCATTATCAACCATTTGACATAAAATTGTCCTTGAGCATGGATCTAATATTTCCTTTTCATATGGTCTTGCCTTCATAAAGCTCACCTATTGTCATTCCTGAATTCTAAGCTTTTTGTTAAAATGAAGTATGGACATTAGACACTTGTGAAGCTTTAGAGAATTAAAACAAACAAAAAAAGAAAACTTTGTCTCTTCATTTTAAAAAATTTATTTGGGAGGATGCCTGTGGCTCAGTGGGTAGGGCAATGGCCCCATATGCCAAGGGTGGCGGATTCAAACGTGGCCCTGGCCAAACTGCAAGAAAAAAAAATAGCCAGGTGTTGTGGCATGCACCTGTGGCCCAGCTTCTCGGGAGAATGAGGCAGGAGAATCGCCTAAGCCAGGAGTTGGAGGTTGCTGTGAATTGTGTGACACCATGGCACTCTACCTAGGGCGGTAAAGTGAGACTCTAACTCTACAAAAGAAAAGAAATAAAAAAAATTATTTTTATTTCAGATTAATATGAGAGTACAAATGATTAGGTTATATTATTTGTTTTTGTTAGGTAAAGTTCAAGTTGGTGAGCCCTTCACCTAAGGGGTGCTCTGTATACCCGTACGTTGTACTCATTAGGTAAGAGCTTACTAATCCTCTCTCCTCCCCTTTCTCCTTTCCCTGCTTCCCACTTCCCTCCACTTGAATTAATTGTGCTTTTCTCTCATGTTGGAGTGTAATTGTTTATCTATTGGCTTCATTTTAGTATTGCATACATTGATTGGATACTGCTTTTCCATTCTTGTGATACTTTATAAGAAGAATGTTCTTCAACTCCATCCAGGTAAATATAAAAGACATATAGTCTCTCATCTTTTTTCATGGCTGAGTAGTATTCCATGGTATACATGTACCACAGTTTATTAATTCATTCATGAGTTGTTGGGCACTTGGGTTGATTCTGTGTATTGTCAATTGTGAATTGAGCTGTGATGAACATTCTAGTATAAATTTCCTTATGGTAAAATGACTTTTTTTCTTTTGAGTAGATACTTATCCATGGGATTGTGAGATCAAATGGAAGTTTTACTTTCAAGTCTTTGAGGATTCTCCCTACTACTTTCCACAGAGGCTATATTAGTTTGCAATCCCATCAGCAATGTAAAATTGTTCCCTTCTCTTCACATCCATGCCAGTACCTGCAGCTTTGTGACTTTGTGATATAAGCTAATCTTACTGGAGTTAGGTGATATCTCAAGGTGGTTTTGATTTGCATTTCTGTGATGATTAGAGATGATGAACATTTTTTCATGTGTTTGTTGGCTATTCGTCTGTCTCTAGAGAAGATTCTGTTCATATCTCTTACCCATTTATAAATGGGATTCTTTGCTTTTTCTTGTTGATTAGTTTGGGTTCTCTGTAGATGCTAGTTTTCAGCCCTTTGTCAGCTTTATAGTATGAAAACGTCTTATCCCATTGTCAAGGTTGTCTGTATGCTTTTGTTGTTATGTCCTTAGCTGTGCAGAAACTCTTTAGTTTGATCATGTCCCATTCATTTGTTTTTGGTGTTTGCTGCAATTGCCAAGAGGATCTTCTTCATAAATTATTTTCTTAGGCCAATGTTGTTAAGAGTTTTCCCAATACTTTCTTCTAGACTTTTATTTTTGTGTGTTTTAAATGTAAATCTTTTATCCAGCAAGAGCAATTTTTATAAGTGATGAGAAGTGTGGATCTAGTTTCAGTCTTCTACATGTGGCTAACCAGTTCTCCTAGCACATTTTATTAAATTGGGATCGGGAATGTTTTGTTTGGTTTATCAAAGATCAGGTGGTGATATGTTGCTGGGTTCATTTTTAGGTTCTCTACTGTACTGGTCTATATCTCTATTTTTATGCCAGTACCATGCTGTTTTGATCACTGTAGAATTATAGTATAACCTGAAGTCTGGTAATGTGATGCTTCCAATTTGTTTTTATTTCTTAAAATTGCACTGTCTATTCTGGTTTTTTTCCTAGTTCCATCTGAAATAAGGTTCTATTTGTTCAAGTTCTTCAAAGTATGATGTTTGATGGGGATTGCACTAAATCTGTAGATTGCTTTGGGTAGTATGGACATTATAATAATGTTGATTCTTTCCAGCCATGAGCATGGTATTCTTTCATTTGTTAGCATCTTCTGCTATTTCTTCTTTTAGGGTTTTATAGTTCTCTCTGCAAAGATCCTTCATGTCCTCTGTTAGGTATATTCTCAGGTATTTCATTTTCTTTGAAGCTATTGTGAAGGATATTGTGTCTTTGATTTGATTCTCAGCTTAACTGTTATTGGAATATATGAAGGCTACTGATTTGTGGACATTGATTCTATATCACAAGATGTTACTGTATTCCTTGATCACTTGCAGTAGCCTTGTGGCTTACTCCCGGGAGTTTTCTAAGATAAGATCCTATCATCAGCAAACAGCGAGAATTTGACCTCCTTTCTTCCCATTTGAGTACACTTGATAGCCTTCACTGCTCTGATTGCATTAGCTGGGACTGCCAGCCCTATATTGAATGGCAGTGGCAATAGTGGATATCCTTGTCTGTTTCCAGTTCTAAGTGGAAAAGCTTCCAGTGTTACTCCATTCAGTACAATATTGGCTGTGGGTTTGTTATAGATGGCTTCTATCAGTTTAAGAAACGTCTTATGTATGCTATTTTCTTAAATTTTCTTGTCAGAAAAGGATGCTGAATTTTATTGAATTTTTTTTTTTCTATTGAGAGTATCACATGGTCTTTGTTTTTGCTTCTGTTTATGTGGTGAATTACATTTATGGAATTGCATATGTTGAACCAACCTTGTATCCTTGGCATAAAGCCCATCTGATCATGATGTATAATTCTTTTAATGTGTTGCTGTAATGTTTGCTAGGATTTTATTGAATATATGATACTGATCTGTAGTTTTCCTTTTTTGTTGGTTCCTTTCTTGATTTTGGTAGCAGGGTGATGTTTGCTTTGTAGAATGGGTTGGTTAGAGTTCCTTCTTTCTCTATGTTTTGGAATAGGTTCTGCAATAAAGGTACAAGCTCCTCTTTGCAGGTTTGGTAGAATTCTGGTATGAAACCATCTGGTCCAGAACTTTTCTTTTTTGGTAGATTTTGTATTGTTGATACAATTTCAGTGCTTGATATTGGTCTGTTCAAAATTCTGATTAGTTCTGGTTGAGATTAGGGAAGTGATGTGATTCCATGTATTGGTCCATTTGCTCCATGTTTTCAAATTTCTGGGCATAGAGTTTTCATAGTAATGAATGATGATCTTTTTGTATCAAGTGGTGTCTGTTACTGTTTCCTCCTTTTCACTTCTGATTGAGTTTATTAGAGATCTTACTTTTCTGTTTCTAGTTAAACTGGCCAGTATTTATTGATTTTATTAATATTTTCAAAGAACTAATTTTCTGTTTTATCTTATAAATAGTTATTATGTTTTCACTTAAAACTGATTTTAATTTTTGTAATTTCTTTTCTTCTGCTAGGTTTGGAATTGTATGGCTCTTCTCTTTCTAGCTTCTTGAGATAAGTCGTTAGGTTGTTTCTGTGTACTTTTTCTGTTTTATGGTTGTGGGCATTTAACGCAATAAATTTCATTATAGATTGCCTTTGCAGTATCCCACAGGTTTTGATAGCTTGTGGCTTAATTATCATTTTGTTAGAGAAAGCTAATGATTTCCTTCTTTATCCCCATGACCTAGCTATTGTTCAGCATAAGGTTTTTTTCATTTTTATTTTCACATAAAAGAGGATGAAGATTTTTGTTGGCGTTCTACTTTCATTTCACAGTGGTCCAAAAAAAGACAAGGTATAATTTCTATTCTTTTAAATTTGTTGAAATTTGATTTGTGCCTAAGATATGATCAATTTTGGAGAATGATCCATGGACTGATGAGTAGAAAATATACTCAATTTTATTGGGATGGAATGTTTTGTACATGTCTGCTATGCTCATTTGTTCTAAAATCGTGTTTAAGTACATTGCTTCTTTGTTTAATTTCTGCATGGAGGATCTGTCCCGTTCTGTCAGATGGGTGTTGAAGTCCCCAATTATTATGGTGCTGTAGGATATCACATTCTTTAGATTGGTTAGGGTTCATTTTCTATATCTGGGAGCACTTAAGTTGGGTGCATAGATATTTGGGATTGAAATGTCTTTTTGTTGAATTGTTCCATTCACCAATATATAGTGTCCATTCTTGTCTTTCTTTCTTTCTTTTTCTTTTTTTTTTTATTGTTGGGGATTCATTGAAGGTACAAGAATCCATGTTACACTGATTGCATTTGTTGGGTAAACTCCCTCTTACAATTGTGTTTTGCCCCCAAAAGGTGTGGCACACACCAAGACTCTACCCTCCTTGCTCCTACCCTCTCTCTACTCTTCCTTTCCCCACCCCTTCCTCATTCTTTCTCTCTCTCCTCTCCCCTTCCCTCACCCCCACAGTGTCATTAATTGTCCTCATATCAAACTTGGGCACATGGGGGATTCATGCTTCTCCATTCTTGAGATGCTTTACTAAGAATAATGTGTTCCACTTCCATCCAGGTTAATACAAAGGCTACTTGTTTTTACATTAAGTGTAGGGGGATGAAGATTTCAGTTTGGTGGAAGGTTTTGGCTGGAAGATTCTGCTCGAATCCTTCCAGCAGAGCTCCTGGGGTAGGGGCAGGTAGGCCTCTGGTTCTGGGAGGGGAGGAGGGGAAGGCTTGAGGCCCCAACACATGCCTTCCCCAGTTCCTTCTGCCCCTGACCGACTCTGGTGTTTGCCCACACGGCCCTGCCTGTTGTGCCAGGACTCGTTTCTAAGGGAACTGTGAGTGACATTAAGCTTTTCTCTCAAAGACATTGTCCTCTCTGTTGTCACTCAATCACTTTAATAAATTAAGACACAGGCACATAATAAAAACCCTCAGAGAGAAGGGGCCAACTTTCATTCATTTCATAAAAACCTCTAAGGATGGGGAAAGAGGTTAAGACCGAGGAAATCAAAGCACAGAAAAGTTAGGTGACTTGTCCCAGGGTCAGAGGGCAAGTCACAGGGAACAGTGACTTGCAGCTGAAAGCAATCTGGAGGCACAATTCTGTCTTCCCTGGTATACCCTGGCCTTCTCCCTCCAGGCCTTGGACTGCCTGAATGAGGCCCACCCATACTTTGGAGGGTCATCTGCTTTACTCAAAGTCAACTGACTATAATGTTAATCCCACCTTAAAAACGCCTTCACAGCAATATCTAAATTAGTGTTTGACCAAATATCTGGCTACCATGGCCTAGCCAGGGCAGCATGTAAAATTAACCATCACAAATAGCTATATCCTCAGTTTTGTAAGAAACCATCTATTTTTTAGGGTGGGCACATCATTTTATAGTCCTACCAACAATGTATGATGATTCCACTTCTTTAATCAACATTTGGTGTTACTCTTTCTAATTTGAGCCATGCTGGTGAGTGTGAAGTGATATCCCATTATAATTTTAATTTGCATTTCTTTGATACCTAATGATGTAACCATCTTTTTACATATTTATTGACTATACATGCATCTTCCTTCTTCCCATGTCTTTTTTCCCATTTACTTATCTGATTGACTTTTGCTATTGACTTTGTACTGAGTTGTTGAGCTTGTTAGATACTTATTTAGCAAATATTGTTTTCTCATCTATGGCTTATTACGAATTTTCTTAATGACGATGTCTCTCCATGATCAAAAGTTTTTCATTTAGATAAAGTCTATTTATAACATTTTTCTCATTTGTAGTCACTGTTTCTGTAGCCTATCTGAACAAAAACTTGCCTCTCTCCAGACTGCAAACATATTCTTCTATAATTTCTCCAAGAAGCTTTATAATTTTACCTTTTGCAATTGGGTCTGTGATCTATCTTGAAGTAGTTTTCACGTATGATATGAAGGGTTAGAGTTTATTGTTTTCTATATAGATATTTAGTTGTTCTAGTCCCATTAGGTGAAAGGATTTTTTCTTTCTCCATTGGATTTCTCTGCCGCCTTTGTAAAGGTCAAATGACTAGAATGGTGGGCCTATTTTTAGACTCTCTATTCTGTTCCATTGATCTATTTGTTGATCTGTATACCAGCACTACACTTCATGATGACTATAGTGTTACGGTAAGTCTTGATTTAGATAGTTTCAGCCTTCTAATATTTTTCTTCTTTTTCAAGATTTATTTCGCTATATACGAGAGCTATCCAGAAAGTATCCAGCCGTGTAATGTGGGGGGGAAAAATGAAAACATATATGGCTGGATACTTTCCGGACAGTCCTTCTTAGTCTGTTGTGTTGCTACAGGATTGTCAGAACCAGCTTGCTGATGTCTATAAAAATCTTGGTAAGAGTTTGATAGTAATTATGTGAAATCTATAAATTAGTTTGGAGGGAATTGCCATATTAAAAACATTCAGTATTCAATCCATAAAAAAATGGCATCTATTTCTTTACTTATTTAGCTATTTTGCAATTTCTCTCAGAGGTGGTTTATAATATTCAGTGTAGATGACTTGCAGGTGCCATATTTTATTTATAAATTAATCCTAAACATTTTATGTGCTTCATATTATTGTAAATTTGATTGTTATTATTTAATTCCATTTCCCAACTGCTTACCATCAGTACATGAAATGCAATTGAGTTTCGTGTATTTATTTCACGTGGTCTCATCTCTTTACATAAATTCATCAGCTTTACTTGTTTGATAAATTCCTTAGGATCTTCTGAGTAAACAATCCTGCCATCTTCAAATAAAAACTTTGTATTTTCTAAACTTCCATCAGGTCAATGTTTTCCATTCCTTGGGGCAGTATTTAATTCTTTCTAATCACACGAGTAGCACAAGTGAAACACAACCACAAACCAGTGAAAAACACAATAAAGCCTTTTGCAGCATTTTTTTATAGTTTCCTGCAAATGTTTCCAAATCAGTGTTCAACAATAAAGGATTAATTTAATAAATTTGGAGTTCATAAACTTATGATAAATTATCAAGGACCCATTAAAAATCTGTCCTTGTACTGTGTAATGCCATAGCACTCTATCAAGGGCGATAAAGTGAGACTGTCTCTACAAAAAAAAAATCTTGTCCTTGTATAGTATTCAGGGATATGGGTAAATTCTAACGTACTACGTAGGAAAAAAACCCCAAGATAAAAAATAATTAGAATAGGGCAGTGCCTGTGGCTCAGTGGGTAGGACATTAGACCCATATACTGAGGGTGTCAGGTTCAAACCTGGCCCCAGCCAAATTGCAACAAAAAATAGGTGGGCATGGGCAGCGTCTGTGGCTCATCGAGTAGGGTTCTGGTCCCGAAAGTGGCAGGTTCAAACCCAGCCTCGACCAAACTGCAAAACAGAAAAATAGCCGGGCGTCATGGCGGGCACCTATAGTCCCCACTACTCGGGAGGCTGAGGCAAGAGAATTGCCTAAGCCCAGGAGTTGGAGGTTGCTGTGAGCTGTGTGATGCCATAGCCCTCTACCGAGGGCGATAAAGTGAGACTCTGTCTCTACAAAAAAAAAAAAAAAATATATATATATATATATATATATATATAATATATTATATATATAATTGGAATACACTATTTTTATCCGGAATACTCATTTTATTGTTAAAAAAATTTCAGCTCTGCAGAGAGAGAAGGAGGAAGAGGGGGTGGAGGAAAGTCAGAGCCGAGAGAAGGAAGGAGGGAAGGGGGTCTCAGTGTGTGACACACCTCTTGGGGGCAAGACACAACTGTAAGAGGGACTTTACCTAACAAATGCAATCAGTGTAACCTGGTTTCTTGTACCCTCAATGAATCCCCAACAAATAATAAAAAATAATTAGAATAGGGTGGTGCCTGTGGCTCAGTGGTTAGGGCGTTAGCCTCATATACTGAGGATGGCGGGTTCAAATAATAAAGAAAATTTTCAGAGTCTTGGTGCCTTTACACAGCAAATGTTTGTGAGTCATGTGGGTCTACAATTACTCGGGCATCCTGACTGCATAATTACAGCATCTGGGATTCCTGGACCCTTCAGTGGCTGCTATCTGGGAAGAGAGCCTAGAGAGTGGCCGGGAAGCCACACAGTTAATTTCTGCTCATGTTTCCTTGGCCAAAATGTCTCACACAGTCCCTTTTTAACTGCGAAGACCTAAAGCATAGTTATCCTCATGACAAGAAGAGGAAAATAACCTAATATTAGTAGGCATCAAACATTTGGCAGTATAATTCCAAACTTTCATTCAGATGTGTATGCTAAAATTATTACACTGGCCAAAAAATACGTCTTTGGCTGAATCTGCCGTACAATCCATGAGCTTGCAACTTGCGACTTAGATGCAGAAATTTTTATCTAAAATCAGTATTCAATGCACCTGTAACCTTGACTTAAAATATACAAACGCTAACTATGTCACTAAAACAAAAGGAAAGTGAACAATAACATGAGTACTCAGGATAAAAATTTGAGCTGAAACAAAAGTTCAATGAAATTACAGAAGTTGCATAAATACCAAGAAAAATATCCTAAAATCATTGAAAAAAGAGAAAAGGATACTGTGCACAGGCCAGGATTTTATAAAACTTTCAGAGGAGGGGAAGCAGATTCAGATTGACAGACATGCTCAGCAGAATCGCAACCGCAAGTCATTGCAAGGAGAGGGGCCGGCTGCCAGGAAGAGAGGGGACCAACGGGGAGTTTTCAGTGGCATCTCTGAAAACTTCCAGCCTTTCTGCGGTGTGTGGTGGGTCACGCCTGCAATCCTAGCACTCTGGGAGTCTGAGGCAGGTGGATGGCCTGAGCTCACGAGTTGGAGACCAGCCTGAGCAAGAGTGAGACCCTGTCTCTTAAAAAAAGAAATAATAATCAGGCATTGTGGCAGGCGCCTGTAGTCCCAGCTATTCTGGAGGCTGAGTCAAGACAATCGCTTGAGCCCTAGAGTTTGAGATTGCTGTGAGCTGCCATGTGGCAGCACTCTACTGGGGTAAGAAAGTGAGACTCTGTCTCAAAAAAAAAAAAAAAAACCTAACAGGCTTGGCACCCGTAACTCAGGGGTTACGGTTACACTGGGGCTGGCGGGTTCGAACCTGGCCTGGGTCTGCTAAACAACAATGACAACTACAACAAAAAAATAGCCGGGCATGTGGCGGTGCCTCCAGTCCCAGTTACTTGGGAGGCTGAAGCAAGAGAGTCAGCTAAGCCCAAGAGTTTGCTATGAGCTGTGACGCCACAGCACTCTACTGAGGGCAACACAGTGAGAGTCTGTCTCAAAAAAGAAATAAAACTAGAAGAAAAAGAAAGAAAACAAACAAACAAATAAATGAAAAACTTCCAACCTTTCTGTGACAAAGGCTTGAAACACAGGTAGAGCTGAGGAGGCCCTGAAGGGGGTAACTGTAAAGACTCCGGGGTCAACAGAGAGGACGCTGCACCGGGAGTTGCTGGCCCTAACTCCTCCTCAGGACGACACCCATGTCCCTCTGCAGTAGAACCAGAGGTATGTGACAGGCTCAGGGTAAGGCCGGCCAGGACCTCAATGACCTCAGGGCCCACACCAGGGGGGAGGGAGAGTTCCCAGCTCAGCAGCGGAGTCTTGGCTGCCTGAAGCGTCCGCCCAGGCCTTTCCTGACTTCTCTTATCAACTACCCTTCCGCCCTCATTCTTCCCGGAGCATGTTGTCGGAAAGGGATCCTCAGGACCCTAACAAGAGCACAGCCGTTTGGGGAGCAGCTGGTGAGAGAAAGCAGGCTAGAAACCAAACTCACCTTCACAGCAAGACCCTCCCCATGCACCTGGGCACATCAGAACAAACCGCGCCCTCCCCTGGTTCCGGAGGGCACTAGAGATAAGCCCTGGCTTAGTGACCAGTGAAGATGGTCACTCAGTGAAGAGAAGCAGTCCCTTCACGCCTCACAGACTCCCTTCCGCCTTTTCCCCCTGCAGAAGAGAATGACTCCCCGAACCCACCAACCCCCCTGCATTCCAGTCACACCCATCAGGGGCAATAAAAGCCTCTTCAACCTGTGTAAGAAGCGAACTCTTGGTCAGACTCCACTCTGCTATTTTTTAATAAAGCCTTTTTGTTTATTTTACTTATTTATTTATAAGTGAGATAGACTCCTACTCTATTGCTCCAGATAGAGTGCCCTGGTGTCATAGCTCACAGCAACCTCTAACTCTTAGGTTCAAGTGATTTCTGGCCTCAGCCTCCTAGGGTAGCTGGGCTTACAGGCACCCACCGCACCACAACACCCAGCTAGTTTTTAGTAGAGATGGGGGTCCCACTCTTGCTGGGGCTGGTCTTAACTCCTGAGCTCAAGAAATCCACCTGTCTCAGCCTCCCAGAGTGCTAGGATTGCAGCGTGAAACTCTCCTTAATCTCTGGGCTGCCTTCTCTCCTTGCTGACGAGTATTTACTCAATGCCCAGGAGGCCAGGCAACGTGGTGCCATAAGGAGTAGGCCAGACACACCCACCTCTAAGGCTCCGCTTGCATTTCTGGCCTTTCCTGCAGCAAGCCCTCTGTCCTTTCCTAACTCCCTATGTTGTCCTCATGGAGGACCTTGTGACATGACACTTCACTAAAATTTACTTCTTTCCCTGAACGTGGAACTTGAGTTCCTTTAGGCACCACTTTCTAGTAGTCAGCATACTACTTTGCTCCAGGAATACTGGTTGAATGAAAGAATGAATTCCCAGGTCCTTATGCCAATGTTCAGTGAATGGTTTGGTTTGTGGTGTGGGGCAATGTGTACCATTAGGGGAAGTTATTTGCGGACTGCTGTGAACAGGTTTTAACATCTCTATGGGGCTCACAATACGAGAAAGAGTTCAATTTTCCCAAGTCTACTGACAAAATTCCTAGGACCTCAGGGCTCAGGGTGAAAGAACATTTGTCTTTGAGCAAGTCCCTGCATCAATCTTGGCCGATAAAGCCTGTGACCCTACTTTGGCATGATGTCGTCTGCTTTCGATATTCACCTATCCTGAGCCACTCGCGTTCCCATGAAGTTGGTGTGTACAGAGCTGATGGGTGTACACAGCCATGTTAGCCAACAGCTATAGGAGTGAAACTACCAGGGAACAGGATTCTGGGTCACAGGCGTTGTGACCACTCCTGAAGCTCCGAGGAGCGAGTCCTGTGCCTTGGCTGGACTCGCTTCCAAGTGAGAACAGCAGCAAGCTTCTGTCCATGCTGCCCTCACGTGGGAGCATCAGACAGCCAGAGAGCAGGGAAGACGAGCTGCTGTCTCTGCAGCAACAACAAACCCAACAACGAGCTGTTGTGTGCACCTGATTTGCAATAAAGATTAGCCGCCAAATTTCAGGTACTTCTTTGAGAAATCTCCTGTCCCTATGAACTGCAAACCTACCCACACAGACGTTCACTTCTTCACTATATTTTGCATTTGTTTCATTCTCAAACCACACTGAATAAATTTGGCCACTAAAACAACCAACCCCTTCCCAATTGCCCTAAGTCCCATTAAAAGCAATCAGTACTAGTGCATTTACTTCTATGTTTTAACGTGTAGATGTTCCAGCATAACTAATCACAGAATAATGATTTCGTATCTTTCTATTTCTCCTTGATGTTATCAGCATTAAAATAACATAATTTTAAAAACCATAATTGTAAAAAGTGTTTCGTTTTTGATTATAAATTCAAGACATATTTATTAAACCAACATTTGAGATAAATTTGAAAGAGAACTATGCAGCAAACACAACTAATGTCTGCATTTTGTGGGTTTTTTTGCCAGGTATTCTTGGCATGGAGTTTTTAAAATACAGTTGTAATCAAGCTCTACATGCAATTTTGTATCCTTTAAAAAAATTTAACCTAGAATTTTTTTTTGTTGTAATTCCATAATTATCACTTGGTCTTCACAGGCATAATTTTTAATGGCTATATAATTCCACCGACTTAATAGTAGGCATTAAGTTCTTGACAATCTGCCACTTTTCAAAATATAACTACAATGGAATATTTCCCTTCTTTTTCTTAGGATGGATTCCAATACATTGTATAAGATTTTTTTTTTTAATGACGACGATGATTATCATTATTTGCTCTTGTTCGAGCACCCACTTCTGAGGCATCTGCTCTTTCTGTAGACGAGATTGCTGCCCTTATGCATAATAAACCTTTCTTGGGCATGCACTGGGTAGAAGTTACAGGGTGCTGGGGCCTTTTTCAGTCAGACAGAACGTCTATATTGACATGCCAGGACCCTTGGGAGTGGACCTTGTACGATCCATGTCCAGTGGAGACAGCCACTTTTGGTGAAGGAAAATGACTGGCTCATAGCAGCACCGCTGACAAAGGGCAATGGTGGTGACTCGTGGAACTGCACATCCTGCATCATGGAAATTGGTTATTCAAAATTTGAACACATTGAATTTGACAAAACTGAGATGTGTTTTGTTTATTTTTTTATTTATTCATTTCTGTTTTAGAGACAGAGTCTCACTTTGTTGCCCTCGGTAGAGTGCTGTCGCATCATAGCTCACAGCAACCTCCAGCTCTTGGGCTTAGGCGATTCTCTTGCTGGGACTGCAGTCACCCACCACAACGCCTGGCTATGTTTTTGTTGCAGTTTTGGCCAGAGCTGGGTTTGAACCTGCCACCCTCGATATATGGGGCTGGTGCTCTACTCACTGAGCCACAGGTGCCGCCCAAACTGAGATGCATTTTGAAAACATTATCAACCTTTTTTAGAAACACAGTAAGACACAACCAAACAAAGCAGTGACTTTTCATAGACACACACCTTTCTGAATCTCTAAGGATGCCTGGTCTTCTGCACACTCACCCATTTGCTCCTTTATGCCTACTTTTTAAAGTCACTGTCTCTCCAATGCTCTTAATCTTTTCTCATTTTCAATCGAATCAACTTATTTCTCTCTAAATGCCAGTAGTGGCTCTGTGTTAGTGGGAAAGGTCAGAGCTCAGGAGAACTGCAGCCTAGGAAGGGAGGAGGGGTGGGATAGGAAATGACCTTTTAGTCTCAGTGGAATTTGGTAATGAGAATACCCCCCAATTTACCCATAGTTTCAGTTCCACAAGACAATCCCTTTTGCACCTCTCCTTCTAGATTTTTAACACATCAATGTTTCTAACTAAAAGTTGTACTGTGCTAATTTATTACCCTGCTTTTCCTTATCCTGTCACTGTTAATCTTTTACTGGTTTGTACTCCAGTCTATAGACCAATGATTCTGAAGGTGTAGTCCCTGGACTAGGAGCATCAGAATCACCTGGGAACTTGTTAAAACTCAACAGAGGCAGGACCTATCCATCTGTGCTCAACAAGCCCAGATAACTGGACTTGAGCATCACAGCTGTAGGCTATTGTATGAAGACCCTCACTGATGTGACAGACGTTCTTTTGGGTTTTTATTTCAAATTAATATGAAGGTGCAAAGTTTTTGGTTACATTGTTTTCACTTCTTCTTTTTTTTTTTTTGCAGTTTTTTTTTGGGCAGTCCTGGGTTTGAACCCACCACCTCTGGCATATGGGGCTGGCGCCCTACTCCTTTGAGCCACAGGTGCCGCCCTGTTTTCACTTCTTAGATAAAGTTCAAGTTGTAGTTGAGCCCTTCACCAAGGGAGTGTGCTGAACATCCTCACATTGTGCACATTAGGTGAGATCCAGCCAAACGCCCTCCCTCCTCCCATCAAACACCATCCCTCCTCCCTTTCTTCTCCCCTCCCCCTTACTAGACTATATAAAACACTATATTTGTGTTCTATCATTTGTGTAGTTGTTTATATATTGGTTTTGTATTAGTATTGAGTAAATTGGATTTTTTTTTCCTATTCTTGAAATACTCTACTAAGAAGAATGTGTTCCAACTCCATCCAGGTAACCATAAAAGATGTAGAGTCTCCTTCTTTTTTATGGCTGAATAGTACTCCGTAGACTACATGAGCCACAGTTTGTTAATCTATTTGTGTGTTGATGGGCATTAGGTTTGCTTCCACAACTTGGCAGTTGTGAACTGAGCCACAGCAAAACATTCTGGTGCAAATGTCTTTATGGTAAAATGATTTTTGTTCTTCTGGGTAGATACCTTAGAATTGCAAGATCAAATAGAAGGTCAACCTTTAGTTCTTTGAGAATCCTCCACACTTCTTTTCATACAGGTTGTATTAGTTTTCAACCCCACCAGCAGTGTAAAAGTGTTCCCTTCTTTCTACATCAGCACCAGCCTCTGCAGCGTTGGGACTTTGTGACGTGGGCTAATCTCACAGGAGGTAGGTGATATCTCAGGGTGGTTTTGATTTGCAGTTCTCTGACGATTAAAGATGATGAGCATTTTTTCATTTGTTTATTGATCATTTGTGACGACAGACATTCTTTTAGCCCTAACTACCTAAAGTGTGGTCCTTGTGCCAGCAGCGTCAGCAGCCCCTGGAAACTTATTAGCACTGCAGAACCTCAGGCCCTCCCCACACCTGTTGAATCAGAATTCACATTTGAAGAGCAACATGGGTCACCTGAATCTTATAAAACAGAGATTCTAAACAGATAGGTTTGGAGTGTGGCCCAAGACTCTGCTCATTCCTGGGGATGTCTTAGGCCATGCAGGATACTGTGGGTGTGTGGACCACCCCTGGAGGAGGTTGTATTAGATATTTTTGATACTTTAAAAAAAGGCATAATGAGATCTTTAAAAAACATACCAAGTATCTCTAGAATGGAAGAAAAAGTATCCAATGTATACCCCCCTAATATGAAACAAATTCTTTATCTTTCAAGTGAAGGCTACAACCCATTTATTGCACAGGAAGACTGGGAATGGGGAGAAGGAGGGGTGGGAGAGGGTGTGGGGAGATGGGACAAAGGGTGAGATCACATGTGTGGTACATATTCGAAGGGTCAGGAGAAAA
>CAUYON010096623.1:0-10319 GCA_963573935.1 Arctocebus calabarensis
CCTGTCCCCAGCAGCATAAGGCCTCCAGGGACAGTGACTCCATCAGAGCCCAAACTGGACTGAGGGTGCCTGGGGCAAATTCTTATGGCTCCAGCTTGTGTCATCACCCCTGAAGAGCCCCAGGTTTGCCTTATAGTGGAGGGCCAGGAGATAAAATTTCTTTTGGACACTGGAGCAACCTTTTCTGTACTTCTCTCTAGCCTTGGTCTTTTATCCACCAAATCCATAACTAGACAGGGGGTGTCTGGAAAGCCTGTTACCAAATTTTTCTCCCAGCCTTTAAGCTGCAAATGGAATGACTTGCTGGTCTCTCATGCCTCCCTAATCATGCCTGAAAGTGCTGCTCCCCTTTTGGGAAGGAACATACTAACTAGAACAGGAACTTTTCCCTCCTGGAGAGCTAGTCATGATCAAAACTCCCCCCTCTAATTCACCTTCCCTAACCCCAACTTGGGAAGTCCCCTTGCCTATTATCTTGTCTTCTTCTATAGCTGTTAAAGCTATAGGAGTTGATTCCTGCATACATCATTCATGAGTAAAATCCTGGAACCCTCCATCTTCAATAGAGGCAGACAGTGAAGACAGCCAACCACAGACCACCTATACTTGTGAGCCTAAAGAAAGTTTGAAGTTATTATTCAGGAAACAGCAAAAAAAAAAAAAATTCCTAATATGGTTTTCTTTTAGCATCATTGAATAAGTGCTTCTGACCTGATGCTGCTCTACCTTTGCCTATTACTGATTATACTAATGAGATTTGTGTTTTCCAGAAATGTCATCAAGCCACACGCAATAAAGATGGTTCCAGTCCATGAACCTCTGTATCACTCTCCCTCTGGAGAAACCCTAACTGCCCCCTTCTGTCATGGCCCGATTCAGCAGGAAGCAGTTAGATATAGTCTTTACCCCTTTTCCCTAACAGCAGTTGGGGTTTCTACTTGGAGAGGGAGAATTGATGCGGGACATTTGGCATCCTGGCGGACCTGCCACTTCCTCCTTGGTGGTGTTGGTGCTGCAGCAGCCAGCTGAAGAACCAGCAGGCTTGATGACTGGCAAAGAGGGGGACCTCCAACCCCCACCGGAGCCTCCAATAGCCAAAAAGGCTGGACAACTGCTGAGGAGTCACCTGTGCCTCGGTATCTCCTTCACTTCGCACTTGGGACTAAATGTGGAACCCCCATTCCCTAAGCTTAGGTCAGTTTCATGTGAATTTCCTGGGCCTCAAGTCCATGAATGGAGTGTGTCCATTCATTGATGCATTCATTCACTTTGCCCTGGAGGGGACTGTGTTCATTCATTGATACATTCATTCACCTTCCAAATAAAATTAATTAATTAATTAAAATAAATAAATAAAAAGATTTGCTGCTCACATCTTCCAAAGCTGTGGCCCAAGCCACACCTGGGCCCACCTGAGCCATGGGTGGGGTGGCCAAGGAGTGCTGTGATATAATGCTGAGGCAGCTCTGTGTAGCAGGCCCATGAAGGGTAGCCCAGGTCAATTGGCCAAAACCATTCTGCCCTTTTGGAGCTCTGAGCCTGTGATAGGAGGAGCATCCTTGAGGGTCTCTGAAATGCTTTCAGGTCTTCCTTCTATTATCTGGATGCTTAGCCCTTTTATCTATGTTAATAATGTATTTAGCAGATGGTCAGTCCATTGGCTGCACTGTGAGTATTTTCTCTTGAACAAGCCTTTTCACTCTTTTCACAGCCAGGCATCAAATTTTCCAAATCTTTCTGTTCTGTTTGCCTTTTGATTATAAATTCCATTGTTGCGTCATTTCTTTGCTCTCACATCTCACTGTATGCCATGGAAAGTAACAATATAGCAGCCCAAATGTTTTGCTGCTTAAATGTCATAACTTTTGCCAGATATCTTAGTTTATCCCTCTGAATTTATGCATCCCGCAAAGTCCTATGACGTGGACTCAAGTCCGCCAAGTTCCTTGCAACTGTAAAACGAGAGTGGATTGCCTTTACTCCAGTTTCCAATACTTTGTTCATCATTTCTGTCTGAGACCTCATCTGAATGGCCTTTGCTGTTCATATTTTGATCAACACTTTGATCACAAACACTTAAATAATCTCTAAGAAGGGCTCAGTGCCTGTGGCTCAACGGGCTAAGGCGCCAGCCATGTACACCTGAGCTGGTGGGTTTGAATCCAGCCTGGACCCGCCAAACAACAATGACAGCTGCAACCAAAAAAATAATCTCTAAGAAGTTCTAAACTTTCCCTACAGTTCTCCTCTTTTGAGTCCTCACCAGAGGTGCCCTCAATGCTCTCTGTTCATGGCGATTCAGGCTTTTTCTAACCTGCTCCTCTATATTCCAACCTCTACCCATTACCCAGGTCCAAAGCTATTTCCACAATTCTTTGTAGTAGCTGTATCAACAACTCCACTTCTTGGTACCAATTTTCTGTCTTAGTTTGTTTTTTATTGTAATAATAGGATATCTCATGGACTCAGTAAATTATGAAGCTAAGGAATTTATTTCTTGCAGTTCTGGAAGCCAGTAACTCCAAGAGGAAGGTGCCAGCATCTGGAGAGGGCCTTCTTGCCGCTCCACAGTATGATGGGAAGTGAGAGTAAGACAGTCAGAGAGAGCTTATTAAAATAAAAATAACGAAGTAACTCCTGCAATAGCAAGTCTACTCCTCTAACAGGGATATGAATGGGCGTAATGTTGCCATTAATCCATTAGTCTATTCAGAAGGGCAGAGGGATTAACTTTGCAAGACAAGAACTTTGGGGGAACGTATTCAAACCATACCACTGTCTATTGTGAAGCCTGTGTTCGTTCCACTATCCTACAGAGGTTTGCTCGAGCTAACCTCATTTCACCAGCAAAAGAATTATCTATGGAATAAGAGCGTGGTCTTGGGAAGCTTGTCTTCCAATTGTTTCCAAATTCTGAGGATTCATAGTGGAGCATGGGGCCTTTAGCCATCACCATTGAGATAATCTATTGTGATATATCAGATCAAGAAAGCCTACTTCTGGTTTGTGTTGCAAAACACTGTGTTTTTTTTGCATTACTACTTACATTGTTCATAAGACACAAAAGAATCTCAGAATTATATTGCACTGATTATATGTAGGATTTTGACTGGTTGATTTATTAACTCCAGGCATGCATTCCCTTCTTAAAATGTAGGCACTGAAATAGATAATGTCTAGGTTTCTCTACCAGAAAAATATTTCCCTAGGCTACTTTCCAGTGTTTTGAGAACTAAGGTGGCATCTGAAAATGGAATCATCAGAATAATGCTGCCTTTTAAGGCACAATTTTGTAGCTGCATTGAACTGTACCATAAGACTTTAAGTTTGGGCATGACTGCCCAAAATGAGAATAAGTTAATTTTTAATATATGATATGACTTATATATATTAAAATGTATGTATATATTAACATATATGCATACATAAGAGAGAAAAAAGAACTAATATAAAAAATTTTCTCATTAGATTTATTTTCTTTCTTGGTATGTGCACTTTTAGAGCCTAGGACTCTCCATGATTTATCAAACATAATTTCTTTCTCCTGTGTGTCTTGGCAATTTTATTCCTGCTCCAGAGGTCTCTCTTCTGTTGCTTCCCTATATATCTAACTCACTTTCTTTTATTCTTTCTAAGATCCTGTTATAGTTTATCTCCATTATTTCAGACAACATTTAAATGAGTAGTAGTCATAAATGAGAAGTAGGCAATAAATTTGCTAACAAGGATAGCAAAGTTCTGAGAACAAGCTCTTTTTTTAAAAAAACAAAAATCATAGCTGTGTACATTAATGCAATCATGGGGTACAATGTGTTGGTTTTATATACAATTTGAAATATTTTCATCGAACTGGTTAACATTGCTTTCATGGCGTTTTCTTAGTTATTGTGTTCAGACATTTATATTTTACATTTAGTAAGTTTCACCTGTGTCCTTCTAAGATGCACCTTAGGTGTCGGGGAGGGGAGGGAGGATGGGTGGAGAATAATTTGTGGGTCCACACCTACTGAGAACAAGCTCTTTAACCAGCCCCTTCATGATTCTAAATATACACGCCCCCCTGCCAGCTTCAGGGCCTGCGTGCAATTGAAGGAAAAGAAGAGTATTTTTATTCTAAGAGCCCTGATGTGGAAGACACAGAGTTTGGTGATTTTTTTTCTTTAAATCTTAATAAGTGTTTTAGATGCAGGCCCTGATCATCACTGTCATCAGAACCCTAGTTAAGCCTGGTCTCTTGTGTCAGCCCTTGATTTCCTTAGACTAGTTATCTTGGCATGAATCACAGACTGGCAAACTCTGATGAAACTGATCCACATTTTAAACCAGTGAAAACGAAACATTGCCAAAGTCACTAGTGTCATCTTAAAAATAGGAAAACAGAGGTTTGCAAACGCTGGGTTGGGTGGCTGACAGCGTGGTATGTCACCCCTAACTATTTAGCAAGGCTGACATCTAGTGGTCGCTGATGTTGCTGAGGCCGCTAAAGAAGACAGTGACCTGAGATTGAGCAGGTGCTGTAAGTGCACCTGGCACTGTCCAGATCTGGGGGACTGGGTTAAAAGGTAAAGAATGGAAATGATAAAACTCACTCAGATGTTTTTGTCACTGTCTCTGATTAGATAAGTTAATAGATGGTGGACCTGAGACACGTGTTCAGGCGGTCACTTCACAAGGGGGACAAAGAAACAGACACAGGAGAGGCAGCACATTTCTTATTAATAATGGCAAAACAACTATTTTATATGTTACTGTGTGAATTTTAGACTAAATGCTTCAAATATTTAAATCTTCCCAATAATTCTGAAAAATAAGTATTATAATGATCTTTTCATAGACGATAAAAATGAGAATATAAGCAACTTGCCAAAATGCCCAACTTCTTATAATTGAAAGTTGGTAGCGCCAAATCACTATTGTAGATCTTGTATGTTTCACCTTGGCCATAGTAACCCACCAGACTGGATTGACTTTATTATTGAACAGGCAGTGGGGGAAAGAGTAAAAGCATTTTCCTCTCTGAATTAACAAATTATTACAGCATCAAATATCCATAGACAGAAGACAATTTTTACAAAAGCTTTAATTTCGTGTTCTTGAGGGTCCATGTTATTCAGTCAGCAAGGGTGTGTGTGGAGCATGTTAAGTTCTCTTTGATGGATTTCCTTTGTTTTTCTTTTGAATGTTGTAATCCCTAGTTGGCGACTATTCGCACAGGAAGCGCAATCCAAGAAATTCTTCATTTCCTAGTCAAGAGCAAATTTCTACAAGTCATGGACAGCTTGTAATTTGAGGAATCGCCGATTCTTCATTCTTGGAGAAGTATTTTGACCAGGTGGGACAGTGGTATAAGCGTGTTTCTTACCTACGGCCAGCCCTCAGAAGTTTAGCCACCTGCTCTAAGATTTGAAGTGTGGAGATTGTGGGGCTCAGGCAATAAACTTAAATGGGCCTTACATTGCGTTGTGACCTAATTTTTGTGTCACACTAAATGACCTCTCACATTATTTAGTTCATAGCTTATAATTTCTAGAAGGACTTCTCTGAATACCTAAGACATCCAGGAGCCCACACACAGGTCTAGGTCCCTGTTTGAATCAGATACCCCTGCTATAACTGAGCTAGATGGGATTCATGATCCAAAAAAAGAAAAAATAAAAATAAAAAACAAAGATCTGAGCAAGTGACCTAGAAAATATTCATACAGGTGATAACAAAAAAGGAAACAAGTGCAGTGGGGCCTGAGGGTGGCACCCAGAAATCATGACCCTGTGGCAGTCTCAGCACTCACAACAGACATTGGTCCTTCATCACTGGGCAGCTTGCCCTGGAAATAAACCTCAGAGCAGAAAATGGACAGGCCTGGGTGTCACTCCATGTGAGAGGTAGACTCTGTGCTCTGAAGAGCTGCCTGACTCACAGGGGGTGCCTTCCAGATGCAGGTGAAGCTAATAAGCTCAAAGAGTTGCAGAACGAGAAGCTTGAAGTGTGGATTCACCTCCATCCCCACTTGCTCACTCAGCAGTGGTGGGCCAGGCCCGTGGCTCTCCAGTTGTAGTCAGACCTCTTGGAAAGTCAAAGTCTTGATGGCATCTTAGTTAGGTCCCCTGCCAGCCTAACTCAGGAGACAGTGACTCCGCCAGGTGGCATAGATCTTTCAACAGCAAGACCACACACGGCAGCACCAGTCACCACAGTGGAGGCAGCGACATTGCTCTGAGGAAATGGGTAATATCCAGGGCTGGCCCTTTGAAAATATTTATGTAAATAGATGCGGTTTCATTTTATGCATAAAATAGGTGAAGTAAGATGATATTTATAGTTAGAATCCCACAGGGTGTCAGTCAAAGATCAGTTACTTGACCTATACTCGTTTCCCGAACCTTCTGTGTCCACTTTCCCACGCAGAAGAGATACACGTCAATTCTAATGACCATTTAACTCCCAACTTGGTTGGGAAATAGGAATTAAAACCCCAGGGCCAGAAGGTTTTCACTCTCATAACATAACTTCTAAGGAGAATGGGGGAGAAATATATTTTTCTAGATATATTTGTCTTCCTTGGAGTTTTTTTAGAAATGGTCTTCATTCTTTTAAGGTACCAGGAATATGCCTATATTCTTGGGGTATGCACCTGTAACCCTGGCGCTGACTAAATGTTGAACAAAGATACTTTGGAGAAATTAAAATAAAGTGAAAAATTCCCATGTGGTGTAATTAATTTTTCCCTTTTTCAATGATGGTACAGAATAAATGAGATGGTCTGAGTCTTTAGAGACAGTTTATTCTTTTCCTTCCTCTCTAATTTTCCCACCTTTCCACAAGAGTCCTTAACACTTTTTTCTAGAAGCCTTATGTTTCTTTTTTCATGTTTCATTTTATATATCCCATTTTTTTAATTCTTTTTTTTTTTTTGCTATGTAATATTTAAGACTTGTAGAATCAAGGTAGCTTGAATCTGAATCCAGGTGTTTTATGTGCTATGGTAAAGAAAATAAATACATGCAAATGTGTGAATCAGCTTGAGCTAAGACTTTACTTCTCTTTCCTTCTCTTTTTCTTCATTTCATGTCTAGGAGACCTGTCTCATCAAGTTTCTGGATTTTCATTTGAAATGCGTATCTAAGCCAAGTGCAGGGGCTCGCACCTGTAGTCCCAGCTCCTTGGGAGACTGAGGAGGGAGGATCACTTGAGCCCAGGAGTTTGATTATAGCCTAGAGAGTACAGCAAAACTCATCTCTTTAAAAAATTGAAAAAGAAATGTATATCCAATGATACTCAAATGTATAAACTCCTGGTCAAACTCCCTCCACCCTCAGCTGTAAACCCTAATCTCAGCTATTGATGTGGACATCTAATAGACCCAAGTCCAAACTCTTGATTCTCCCAGGGCAACAGCTACACCAGGCTGCCCTGATGACCTTGCAGGTATAAGAATTGGGTACGTAGGCAAAGGCTTGAACCACAACTAATCTGAGTCACAGCAGACACCATGTGATTCATCCAGAGGATGAGAAGCCTGTAAGTTGCAGTTAAGGGTTAATCTCTTCTTCACCTCCCTCTCTTCCCTGGGAAGCTTCAGGAGATGTCCTCCCATCACCTTTTGGGTCTGGTTCAAATAGGGGACTTTCTGCCACCCACCCTCAGAATTAAGCTGTAGAAGCCACGGTGCTTGAGAACTGGCTTCTCAGCAGCAAGGCATGCTACACCCCTGCTGCCATTGCCCAGCCCATTGGTTTCAGGTCATTATTTTGGTGTGCAAGACAGGGACCTGGCATCTTTCTCTTTCTTTTCTTTTCACTATGTACCCAATAAACAGTGTAAATGTAAAAGCAGGTCATGGTGATTTTACCAGTAGAGAGCCTCAGCCGTGGCTGCTCTTGTGTGTAGGACCTTGACAATTCCCATCTCAGCCTACCTCCTTCTTCTACAACCTTCTCTATCTCAAAGATCACAATGCCAGCATTCAAAGCCCAGACTCTAATGCCAGCTTAGAGTCATCTTTGGTTCTTCATTTTATCACCCAATCCATACTTTCCAATATCTCCTAAATCCTACTGGCTCAAATTCCCAAATATTCCCAGAGTCTTTTCATTTCTTACCACTTCCAGTACAAGCCACCACTTCTGTCCCCTGAAATCATCAGCTCCTTTCCCCAGGAAGATGGACTCACTTCCCACATGGCCTCGTGACTTAACTCCCCATTCCCTTCAGTGTATTCTCCACCCAGCCTTCTTGATAATTTTTTGTTATATATTTGTAATTAATTAATTAATTAATTAATTTAGACAGAGTCTTACACAGCTTCCCAGGATAAAGTACCACAGTGTCAGTGCAGCTCATAGAAACTTCAAACTCCTGGGTCCAAGTGATCCCCCTGCCTCAGCCTCTCTAAGTAGCTGGGACTACAGGTGCCTGCCAAGACACCAGGCTAATTTTTCTGTTTTTAATAAGAGATAGCGCCTTTCCCTTGCTCAGGCTGGTTTTCAACTCTTGAGCTGAGAGCATGCTATATCTTTACCCTATTCTCAATCTTCCCCCTTTCCCTCACATCACCTTAAGCCTCCACTGGATTTGGCCCTGACTTCTCTGGGCTCAGCTCCTGTTCTCTACATCTCTGACCTCTCTCCTTATCCTCAGAAGACACACTCCCACCTCAGGACTGTCCCAGTGCAGTTCCCTCTGCTTGGAACATTTGCCTGTGGCTCCCAGCACAGCCAACCCGTCTACTGTCTTCATGCTCCCACTCAAATGTCCTCTTAGCAGTGAGGCCTTCCTCGTTCACTCTACTGCAAGCTCCTGTCCTCCACCCCTTGCACTATTTTATAAAAATTATAAAGCGAGGCCAGGCATGGTGGCTCATGACCACCATGAGAACTCTGGGAGGCTGAGGAGGGTTAATCACTGGAGCTCAGGAATTTGAGACCAGCCTGAGTAAGAGTGAGACCCTGTCTCTAAAAATAGCCAGGCCTTGTGGTAGGTGCCTGTAGTCCCAGCTACTTGGGAGGCTGAGGCAAGAGGATCTCTCAAGAGTTTTGGGTTACTGTGAACTATAACACCACACCACTCAACTGAGGGGAACAAAGCGAGACCCTGTCTCAATAAATAAATAAATAAATAAATAAATAAAATTATAAAGACTATTAAACTCAATTAATATTTGGTAAGCTATTATAATAGTATGCTATTGTAGTGGGACAAGTTATAAAATCCTGGCTATATTATCATCCTTGACTTCAGAAAGTTCCCAATCTATTATAGACAACAGACTCAGATGCAAATAGTTCTATTTTAAATTTATTTAACAAATAGGCTGCGATTGCCTATTAGAGAGTGAACATTAAATGTGACCAGCTTCATAAAGTGATGGTGTATGCGGAGTTCTCCACCAATGGTAGCTGATTTTGTAGTTGTTTATGATGAGAGAACAAGTGAATTGTTCTGACAGGTGAGGAAGGAAGCCTGTGTGACTTTTGGAACCAGTCTTCATGGACCAAGACGAGACTTGGTGGTGGGAAAGGAGGGGAAGCCACAGCAGGTGTCACTGCCCAGCCTGGGGCCAGTGGGTACACAGCGAGAGGGAAAACAGCTGCCTCAACTAGAGAAGAGTGAAAGCTGGATATCATAAACCAAGCTTGACTATCTTGAATTTCTTATCTTTGCTTTTTAAAAGAGTAGGATTTAGGGTTGGGTGTGATGGATCACACCTGTAATCCCAGCATTCTGAGAGGCTGAGGCAGGTGGATTGCTTGAGCTCAGGAGTTGGAGACCAGCCTGAGCAAGACCCTGCTTCTAATAAAAACAGAAAAAACTGGCCAGTGTTGTGGCAGGTGCCTGTAGTTCCACCTACTTGGGAGGCTGAGGCAAGAGGATCACTTAAGCCCAGGAGTTTTGATGTTGCTGTGAGCTTTGATGCCACTTCTAGCACTGTACCCTTGGTTACAGTAAGACTCTGTCTCAAAAAAAAAAAAAGGAATTAGGGATTTCTATGGTTGCCCTCCCTCTGCAAAAAAATCACATGCATTAAAAATAAGAGTAAATCAATCCTATAATTCCTCTACTAAGTATATATTCAGAAGACCAAAAATCACACTATAACAAAGACATTTGTACCAGAATGTTTATTGCAGCCCAATTCATACTTGTTAAGTCATAGAAGAAGCCCAAGTGCCCATTAACCCAATGGATTAATAAATTGTGGTACATGTATACCATGGAATATTATACAGCCTTAAAGAAAGATGGAGACTTTACCTCTTTCATGTTTACATGGATGGAGCTGGAACATATTCTTCTTAGCAAAGTATCTCAAGAATGGAAGA
>CAUYON010096627.1:0-44806 GCA_963573935.1 Arctocebus calabarensis
GCGCCTGTAGTCCCAGCTACTAGGGAGGCTGAGGCAAGAGAATCGCTTAAGCCCAAGAGCTGGAGGTTGCTGTGAGCAGTGTGATGCCACGGCACTCTAGCCAGGGCGATAAAGTGAGACTCTGTCTCTACAAAAAAAAAAAAAAAAACAGAGCTGGGGACAGAAACGGTGGCTCACTGCCAATACAAAAAATAGAAAAACAAGTCCTGTGTTGCAGCAGGTGCCTGCAGTCCCAACTACTCAGGAGGCTGTGGCAGGAGGATCGCTGGAGTCCAGAAATCTGACGTTGCTATGAGCTGTGACTGCATCACTGCACTCTAGCCAGGGCGAAAGAATAAGATCTTGTATCAAGGAAAAAGAATATAATAGGAATAATCTTGGATAAAAATTTTAAAGATCCTAGCAACCTAGTAGGCTGAGGCAAGAGAATTGCCTAACCCCAGGAGTTGGAGATTGCTGTAAGCTGTGATGCTACAGCACTCTACCGAGGGTGACAAAGTGAGTCTCTGAAAAAAAAAGCAAAACTTCAAAGACATTGTAAGACAGAATTCCATACTTTTACTTAAATACCAACATTTGTAATCTTACATGCTTTTTGTGGGAAGCTGATTCTAACACAGAATGTCTGAATTTTCAAGTCTCAGGCTGTTTCTCATTCCTTTCAGGAGAAATAGCATTAAGAGTAAAATGACAAACTGACTAAATAAAAACACTATATAGTGTGTACCCACAATTCTAAATTTATTTACTGTTGATATATTATATGTATGTGTATGTTGTGTTTGTGTGTGTATGTATATATATACAAACTTTTTTTTTAATTTTTTTTTTTTTTTGTAGAGACAGCGTCTTACTGTATCGCTCTCGGTAGAGTGCCGTGGCGTCACACAGCTCATAGCAACCTCCAGGTCCTGGGCTTAGACTATTCTCTTGCCTCAGCCTCCCCAGTAGCTGGGACTACAGGCGCCCCCCACAATGCCCAGCTATTTTTCTGTTTTGCAGTTCAGCCGAGGCCGGGTTTGAACCCGCTGCCTTTGGTATATGCGGTTGGCACCCTACTTGATGAGTCACAGGCGCCGCCCATTTTTTTTTTTTCTTGTTTTGGGGACAGTCTGACTGCTGCCCTTTGTAGAATGCTGTGGCATCATAGCTCACAGCAACCTCAAACTCTTGGCTTCAAGTGATCCTCCTGCCTCAGCCTCCCAAGTAGCTGGGACCACAGGTACATGCCACAATTACCTGGCTATTTGTAGAGACAGGGTCTCTCTCTGGCTCAGGTTGGTCTTGAAATCCTAAGCTCAAGTGACCTGTCTGCTTCGGTCTCCCAGATTGCTAGGATTATAGGTGTGAGCCATCGTGCCTGGCCTATTAAATACATATATATATATATATTTTTTTTTTTTTGTAGAGACAGGGTCTCACTTTATCACCCCCAGTAGAGTGCCGTGGCGTCACACAGCTCACAGCAACCTCCAATTCCTGGGCTTAGGTGATTCTCTTGCCTCAGCCTCCTGAGTAGCTGGGACTACAGGCACCCGCCACAACTCCCGGCTATTCTTCTATTTTGCAGTTCGGCTGAGGCTGGGTTTGAACCTGCCACCTTCAGTATATGGGGCCAGCGCCCCACTTGAAGAGCCACAGGCACTGCCTTAAATATATTTTAATATACTGAATTTTGCAAGTATGTTCATTTAAATGACCACAGTAGAAGAGAAATAATAGGGCTTAGAAATAATAGTGCTTAAATGAGGCACTTTTCGATACAAAATCTCAAATTTGATTAAGTGAGTAATTTTCTACATTCAAACCAAAATATTAGATGCTCTGTTCTCCATCAGCATTTTCTGAGTACACAGTAACAACTACAGAGTCTGGTTTAAAAAGGACTCCATTCTTATTTCACTGTGGTCCATTTGAGATGCCTGGACACTATTAAGGGCACCATCATTGAAGAACTAGTGCAAGTCTGAAAGAATATGAGAACTATACCTAGAATCATAAAATCCTAGGCTAGAAAGAACGTATTACATCACTGAGCCCAACTCACCTCCCAAGTCATATAAAAGCAATCCGTGTCAGAAAATAAAGGGATTAGGTTACAATAACTATAAGGTCTTTGTATAGCTTAAAAATATAATGATTTTTGGCTCGGCGCCTGTGGCTCAATGGGCTAAGGCATCAGCCACGTATACCGGAGCTGGCGGGTTCAAATCCAGCCCCGGCCCACCAAACAACAATGATGGCTGGCTTGGCGCCTGTGGCTCAACAGGCTGAGGCGCCAGCCACGTGCACCTGAGCTGGCGGGTTTGAATCCAGCCCCTGGGCCCGGCAAACAACAATGACGGCTGCAACCAAGAAATGGCTGGGTGTTGTGGCAGGCACCTGTAGTCCCAGCTACTTGGGAGGCAGGAGACTCGCTTGAGCCCAGGAATTGGAGGTTGCTGTGAGCTGTGATGCCACAGCACTCTATCCAGGTGACAGCTTGAGGCTCTGTCTCAAAAAAAAAAAAAAAAAAAAATGACGGCTGCAACCAAAAAATGGCCAGATGTTGTGGCGGGCGCCTGTAGTCCCAGCTACTTGGGAGGCAAAGGCAGAAGACTCGCTTGAGCCCAGGAATTGGAAGTTGCTGTGAGCTGTGATGCTACAGCACTCTATCCAGGGTGACAGCTTGAGGCTATCTCAAAAAAAAAAAAAAAAAAAAAAGATTTTATGAAAGTGTGCTATGTTTGTCACCAACTCAAAATCCTATCCTAATTCCACAAAAAACTCGAGCTCGGTAAGTCTCAAAATTACACAGAAATTTAAAAAAACGGCCAGACATGGTGGCTTATGCCTGTAATCCTAAGCACTTTGGAGGCCGAGGCTGACAAACTGCTTGAGCTCAGGAGTTCAAGATCAGTCTGACCAACAGCAAGATCCTGTCTCTACTAAAAACAGAAAACTAGTCAAGCATTGTGGCAGGAGCTGTAGTCTCAGCTACTTCGGAGGCTGAGGCAAATGGATTGCTTAAGCTCCAGAGTTTGAGGTTGCTCTGAGCTGTGATGCCACAGTACTCTACTTAGGTTGACAATGAGATTCTGTCTTAAAAAAATAAATTAATCTTAGTGGGATAATAAAAAAATAGTAACACAAGAATAGAGACCAACTAATCCCTATTATTAAGTATGCTGCCTTCCCATCATTAGTGTTCAAGCAAGTTTCCACCGAAAATTCACTTTAAAAAAGACTGTAACATTGTCAATAGTACAGAGCTATAGTCAAAATAATAATATATGCCTTATCTCTGAGAAACTTAAAAGTGTTTACCATATGCCTAATGTATAAAGAGTGCTGAGATTTTTTTTCCTGCCTCTGTAGGGCTAAAGAGGACATGATGACAGCAAGACGCAGCTGTGGGGCCCTGTGCACCCCACGTGGAGACTGCCAGGAGGGAGGCTGCTTGTTTTCATTTCTCTTCCATCAAGAAACTCAGGTCTTCATTAAACATATATTACCTAGCATAATTCTGCATATTTTCAATAGGTATGTTTTTTGTTCTATTCTCTAAAAATAAAAACAAAACACAGTAGAGGAACATTCATCTTGTTGACCCAGAATTGCTGGGATATAGAATTTTTGTTACTATATAAACCCATCCAGATAGTGTGGGCATCTGTAACAAAAATGAGTTCTTCTTGCATTCTCTGGTAACAGAACTCTCCACTAAGATTATAATTAATTTATTTCCACAAGTATCTATGTATTTCTGAAACATTCTAATGGCTACACACTTCCAAAGTTGTAGTTCAAGTTTTGAAATAATTATCTTTTCAAAATTAACCACTCGATAAGGAATAATAAAAAGAAACTAAACTTTTAAAAATAAATTACTAAAATAATTACTAAATTATTTAGTTTGAGGATCTACGTAATAAAAAGGTGAAGAAGTGACAATCTTTTTCCATATACTGGATAGATCATACATTATCCATTAAGTTTCATTTAGTTGTAACGGTCTTATGAGTTAATTAGCCAAGAGTCACATTTTCCACCAGGTTATAAATTCAGGCCTGTTTTCTAGGGGGACTGTTACGTTATTAAAAGAGAACACAATGGAGGCACCAGGCAGGCCAGGCATCCCAGGCACAAGAAGCTGCACATGACATCTGTGCCCACCAACCCCACCAACTCTTCCAGCACAATTATTACTTTACTGGCAAAATCAATATTAAAATATGGTATTTGCCTCTGAGATAATACAAGATTAAGAACAAATTCTAAATTTATTTAATGATGATAAAACTCATCAGACATGTTTCATCTTGGGAAAAGCTGCTAAAAGTTTTCCTTACAAACTAGGAGGTTAGAAGAGAAGCTTTACATAAACAGCTGTGTTAAATTAACATCCTAGTACTAAAATCATAACCAGCTTAAATAAAAAGTTCACCCTTTACTGGTAACTGATTTAATTAACTAAAAAAAATATGATCTCAGCTCAGCACCTGTAGCTCAAGTGGCTAAGGCGCCAGCCATGTACACCTGAGCTGGCAGGTTCGAATCCAGCCTGGGCCCGCCAAACAACAATAACAGCTGCAACCAAAAAATGGCCGGGCGCTGTGGCGGGCGTCTGTAGTCCCAGCTACTTGGGAGGCAGAGGCAGGAGACTCGCTTGAGCCCAGAATTGGAGGTTGCTGTGAGCTGTGATGCCACAGCACTCTATCCAGGGTAACAGCTTGAGGCTCTGTCTCAAAAAAAAAAAAAAAAAAAAAGATCTCTTTCATATTTAAAATAGGAGAGAGTAGCAGTCATTACAAGATTGCAGTCAATGAATGTTCATTTAACAAAATATTCTTTACAATCTTTTACAGAGAGGTGGCCAACAAATAGACAATATTCTGTAAATATGTTGTAAAATGTTGTAATAAATAATTTGTAAATAAAGGTTCATTCAGCTACAATTTCCCATTATATTGAAATGTCTAAAAGCTCATCAACTCTATTTGATCTTTAAGAAACAGACTGCCCATTTTAATAGGAATCAACAGCTGATTAAATCTGTCCATTATACAGAAAATAATCATTGATAACAAAAGCAATCATGAAATTCTAGGCAAAGAAATAAATCTATGTATATAGTATTTTTCCCTCCAATTACATCCTCAATGTTTTTTCTAAAATATTATTTCCAAAATATTAAAAACACAAACCTGTATTTTTTCCAGTGAAGTCATTTTCATAGTCATTTTATCCTAAATTATTAAAGTGTCAAACACAATCCCGAGCGTCCTCATGACCACGTGTACACCACACTGCACACAGGGCTGGAGGTGTCTTAGGGTTTGATGTATTTACAGGAAAACTACAGGCAAATTATAGTATCAACCTCTGTGCTCTCTAAAACACTACCTTCAAAATCCATTTCAAATCTTTAATCTGTCAATGGAGCAAAAGAGCCAAGCCCTGGAAGAACCACATGGAATGCCAGGTGAGGGAGGGGAAGCCGTCAGACAGAGCAGCACACACAATGCCAGAGAGGCAGCAGCACCAGATACGGGAAAGACTCTGGGTGAGGAGGACGCACCGTTAACGTACAGGCAACACAGCTGCAGCAAAGAGTACTCTGCGGCGAGAAGTGAAGTGAGGAAGTTAACCAAGTGCTTGAGAACAAAGGACACAGCAAGAATCAAAAGTCTGAGGAAAGCAGATTTCTACCTGAAAGCAAAGGGGGCTCACTGGGAGATGTTGGGTCGCATTTTCAACAATTCAGTTGGGCAAAACACGACGAACACAGCTGACACATGGTGGAGGAAATACCACCCTGGGCCTGAAGAGACTCACTGAGGGCAGACAAGTTCCCTTCGGTGCTGTCCAGTAAGGCAGCCACAGGACACGGGAAATGTAGCTGTGTGTGACAAAGGGCCTGAGTTTGGGCTTGTATTTAATTTAAAGCAAACATACCACAATTGGCGCTGTGACTTCAGGCTGCATGCAGACACGCACACACCTAAGTGAATATGGTGGGACAGGAAGGAGAGGCGCCTGGAGAGGGGCTGGATTCAACCTCAGATGTACGAGGGCCTGAGGACAGGTCCCGGAGCACAACTCCGAGGAAGCAGGTGAATAAGACTCTGGAGCTCCAGGAGGTTACTAAGCCAAAGATGCTAACATGAGCCACCAGAATGTTGCTGAAGCCACCTGCATGAAAGTTATCACTTGAGAGAAATGAAGGAAGGAATTATAAAGCTAAATAGAAAATGAAGCCTACAAAGTTTAGGAAAGATTAAATGAGACAGACAAAAATAAGGGCCTATAAAGGGAACGGAGAAGGAGAAGTCCAAGTATTACAGAAAAATCCTGAGCACACCGTCTGTGAAAGCAGGGAAAGGAGCACCCGGAAGGAAGGTGAGGAAGGAGACGCTGCCCAGAGCTGGACAGCCTCGGGTCCCACAGGGCACCACAGCTCGTCTCACTGCCCAGCCGCCATTCCACAGACACCGAACAGCACTCACTAAAAATCCCAGTCTGCCAGGCTTAAAACACCCTTCCAACGGGCTGTTTTTACCATCTAACTTCCTCATTTTAGCCCTCTGGATGTTGGAATAGTGCATTCGTTTTCCTCTCATATCATAATACAGCCAGTTAATATTCATGTCTATACATGTTCTTAGAGACAGGAGTCATCGTCTCTAACACGAGGCTGGGGAGCAAGAGGTGAGGTCGCAGCTCACTGCAGCCCAACTACCGAGTTCATGCAACTCCCCACCTTGGTTGCCCAAGTGCCAGGATTGAAAGCGTGAGCCACTGTATCCAGCCTTATCTACATTTTAAAACAGGAAAAAAATACATTTTCTTAAGAAAAAAATATCTAAGATCCAAATTTTATGAAGATGTCCATGTCTAACTGTAAGACATAAAAATTTCCTTAAAGGAGCTAGCAACTCATTTTATTACTTAACTAATTTTCAAAATAAGTCATTCATCTAATCCAAAATTCAGAGTGATATAAAAAGTGTTATTAGAAGCCCCGGCTCCCCAGATGTGTAAGTGATCACTTTTATGAGTTTCTCTGTATACTTACTTTCAAGTTTCTTCATGCAAATACAAATACACATTCTTTTTTCCCCAGCCTTCTTACACCTCAAATAGGTTATTATAATATAGTTCTGTATTTTTCTTTTTTCATGTGAACATCTATCTTGGAAATCTTCCTATGGGCCTCCATATTTCTTTATATAGCCTTACAATCAACATTAAACAAATTAAAGTTGCAAATCTCAATTCTGAAAATCAGAGGGGCTAATATTAACCAATGAGGAGCCAAGTGTCAACACACTATCATCATCTTTTAAATACTTTTTACAAAAATTGAAATTCAAAGTATAAAATCTACAACAGGTAAAGTATGATCACTTGCTCTTTCTAAATACTTAAAAGATAATATATTTAAACCAAAAATAAAATTCTTGGAGTAGTTTCTTAGAGGAAATAGGTGCTGTACTCATAAAATTAAGTCCACTTAGAAAGCGCCTGTACCCATTAAACACCTTTTGGAAGCAGTTCACTAGTTAAACCTCAGACCATGGCAGCAAGGCATTTAAACCCAGTAATTACTGTCCAGAGCAATGGACTTTGTGCTCCAATAAAAGCAAGTGCCCTGGTTCGGCTGCTAGGATCTTCAGATCTCACATCCTGCCTAATGCAATTAGTCAACAAGGAGCTAATCGCCATGTCACTGATGCCCCACTTCCTCTAAAGGTAATAAACATCTGTGAGCTCAGACAGCACCTCATCAGTTGTCTGCATTAGTGTTTACAAGGCAATTTCAGCCAATGATGATGCATTCCTTATAGTTCATTTCAAAGAATGCTTTCCTCACCAACAGAAATCACTCTTTTCCTGTTACGGAATGGCATTTGGTAAGAAAAGAGAATTCTGCAAGGTAATAAGCGTCAGGAGGGCCTGTGCACTGGCAGGACTACTACGTGTGCTCTGCACTGCATCTGAGTAAATATTCTTCTGTTAAATTCTGAAGAAACCATTAAAGTATTACTCAAAATGAAGGGAAAGAAAACAGCTCAAGATTAAGGTCAGTTATCTAATACCAAATTAGCCACATTTTAAAGTTGTATGTTTTATTTTGTCCCAACCAAAATTTATTTCAAATTTTTAAAGAAAATTAACTTACAAGCATTGTCAAGGTCAATCTAATTAAAATTAATTATTTTTAAAAAGCCTAAAACTATGTAATACATTGGTTCTGCAATGCAGGTGCCAGTCCAACCCTCAGGGGCCCACATTATTGCTACAGGATTAGCCGCTGATTTGAGTTGCTGACATACCACCTCACAGGCCAGGAAAAGGACTCAAACAGTATAAGTTGGTTTAGAAAAGAAAAATAAATGTTCAATTTACAAAGTGCTTGGAAAGTATAACATTCTATCAGAAAATAGCAAATAACAATAAGGAGAGTGCGGGGCATGGCAGGGAGGCAGGTGCATCCCCTGCCGCTTGCCGCCGCCCCGGCCGCCCCATACTCGCCTGACTCTGGGCACCATCATGCGGCGCTGCACCATGAGTGTGTGGCACACGGAGGCCATCCCGGTGAACACATCCTCACTGGCCGAGTCCCTCCACACCAGGTTCAACAGTGTATTGGTCTGCTGCTTGGTATCCAACTTTCTGAGACATTCCTCTGTGATGTATGGTACTGATAGTCTACCATCCTCCTAAAACACAGCAGAAAAGTTATCCTCTGTTAATGTTGTACATGAACTTTCCTCTTCTCTACAAATAGACAAAACCCACATTTTTCTATAAGTAAAAATACAAGACATGCACTATCTTAAAACGACTCACATGCTGATGAACTCGTCAGCGTCTCTAAGGGACCTGCTGAGGTCACGTGAGACCCTGTAGCAGCAGGCACCAGGTGCACCAGAAACTGAGCATGTACTTTCTGCCTACCAACAAGGTATTTTCAGTGTTGACATTTCAGAATATTAGGAGGAACGTAAGTTGTTTATAAACTTTGTTGTTGTACAGATTGAGTCAAAGTGGTAAATGTGCCCTTTCACCCACACAGAGTGCAAAAAATTCATTTCTTATTTTCTGGATTGACAGTAATGTTCATACAGTGAAAGTGTATTATCAATCATCTAATTCCATTTCCATTTTATTTATTTATTTTTGAGACAGAGTCTCACTATGTCGCCCTTGGTAGAGTGTCATGGCATCATAGTTCACAGCAACCTCCAACTCTCAGGCTTAAGCGATTCTCTTGCCTCAGACTCCTGAGTAGCTGGGACTACAGGTGCCTGCCACAATGTCCGGCTTTTTTTTGTTGCAGTTGTGACTGCTGTTTTAGCTGGTGAGGGCCAGGTTCGAATTCACCGCCCTCTGTATGTGGGGCTGGTGCCGTACCCACTGAGCTACAGGCACTGCCAGCATTTCCATTTTAAATTACTTGAGAGAACACAGTTTAAGCAAAATAAAAGGGGGAAAAAATATATATCAAATGACATTCATGATAAATTTAAAATTTTATATCTCAATTTCTCCAGAAGATCATATTCACAAAATAAAAGCTAAGATAAGCTACACAGATTACTCATTTGGGAGCAGTAACTAAAGATACTTTTTTTTTTTTTGAGATAAGAATCTCATAGTGGTTTAGCTCCTGTGGCTCAAAGGGCTAAGGCGTCAGCCACGTACACCTGAGCTGGCAGGTTCAAATCCAGCCCGGGTCCACCAAACAACAATGACGGCTGCAACCCAAAAAATGGCCGGGTGTTGTGGCGGGCGCCTGTAGTCCCAGCTACTTGGGAGGCCGAGACAAGAGACTTGCTTGAGCCCGGGAATTGGAGGTTGCTGTGAGCTGTGATGTCACGCACTCTATCCAGGGTGACAGCTTGAAGCTCTGTCTCAAAAAAGAGTCTCATAGAGTGCAGTGACATCACAGCTCACAGACTCTTGGGCTCATGAGATCCTCCTGCCTCAGCCTCCCAAGTAGCTGGGACTATAGGCGCCTGCACAGCACCCAGCTATTTTCAGAGACAGGTCTCCCTCTTGCTCAGGCTGTTCTCTAACTTGTGAGCTTAAGTGATCCACCCACCTCGGCCTCCCACAGTACTAGGATTACAGGCATGAGTCATCATGCCCAGCTAAAGATATATACTTTTTATTTTTATTTTTTTGCGACAGAGTCTCACTATGTCCCCCTGGGTAGAGTGCCATGGCATTCAGCTCATAGCAACCTCAGACCCTTGGGCTTAAGAGATTCTCTTGCCTCAGCCTCCCAAGTAGCTGGGCTACAGGCGTCTGCCACAATGCCTGGATATTTTTTGTTATTGTTGTTGCAGTTTGTCATTGTCGTTTAGCTAACCCAGGCGGGGTCAAACTTGCCAGCCTCGGTGTATATGGTCGGTGCTCTACCCACTGAGCTATGGGTGCCGCCCCCAAGATACACACTTTTTAAAAATATGAATATATATAACATTGGGTTATTGTTGACTATACTATTTGAATATGTGGTGGACATATTTATGTAACTTAATCTACCGAATAAAACATTGTTTTAAAGATAAATGTAATAAATTGCATTTGTCAAATGTGAAACTTTAAGGTACACCAAATATGAGGTACGTCAGAACAAGAGAGTACCATGCTGGAACTACAGCATCTATAGCCTGCAGTCATGAGACAAGGTACACACAGCAGTACGCAGACAGGCCAGTCACGAGACAAGGTACACACAGCAGTATGCAGACAGGCCAGTCGTGAGACAAGGTACACACAGCAGTACGCAGACAGACGAGTCGTGAGACAAGGTACACACAGCAGTACGCAGACAGGCCAGTCACGAGACAAGGTACACACAGCAGTACGCAGACAGGCCAGTCGTAAGACAAGGTACACACAGCAGCACGCAGATAGGCCAGTCACGAGACAAGGTACACACAGCAGCACGCAGACAGGCCAGTCACAAGACAAGGTACACACAGCAGTACGCAGACAAGTCAGTCATGAGACAAGGTACACACAGCAGTTTGCAGACAGACCAGTCATGAGACAAGGTACACACACAGCAGTACGCAGACAGACTGTGTAGAAAAGTAAAGGACAGGGGATTTCATAAAGGATGAACTTTGACCTTGGAAAATTTCATACAGGGCGGCTCCTGTGGCTCAGTGAGTAGGGCGCCGGCCCCATATACCGAAGGTGGCGGGTTCAAGCCCGGCCTCGGCCGAACTGCAAAACAAAAAAATAGCCGGGCGCTGTAGCGGGCGCCTATAGTCCCAGCTACTCGGGAGGCTGAGGCAAGAGAATCGCTTAAGCCCAGGAGCTGGAGGTTGCTGTGAGCAGTGTGACGCCACAGCACTCTACCCAGGGCGATAAAGTGAGACTCTGTCTCTACAAAAAAAAAAAAAAAAAGCTGACACCTCTACCTTGGATAGCCAAAGCCTACCTGATTTCTTGACCCCCATAACAGCTTGTATACTTAAGATCCTGACTCACTGATGTGATTCTCTTTCCCTTGAAGGCAGGGAAGTGGGCCTTCGCCCCTCCAACCAGACATTGGATCTGAAAGCAGGATCATATCATTCATAGGTCTTGAGGGTCACCAGAAAAAGGAAGATTTTTGCATCTCCACTGAGCCCATATGGTTGAGATAGAGAAGTCCAGATTCTGTACCCAGCTTCCTCTTTATGGTAAATTTCTTTTCAAGGAATGTAAGTTTAAATATCAATGCAAGCTAAAGTGGCTAAGCATCCTTAAGCTCTCTCTATGCCACACTTTTTCACATTAGTTTAAATTTTTTCCAAATATATCGTGCTTCTCTTGCATAGAAATTTATGAGAACAAATATATTTTGTTTGGGAGTCTTCCCCCAAAAGATAAGGATTCCTAAAGTAATATCAAATTACAAATGTTTAATGAACTCAGAGGATGGCATCTTCTCTTCTCAGAACCTACCTTATTAATTTTTTTTGTTTATCCAATAGCTATTATTATGAAAAATTTTAAACATGCACAGCAATAAAAGGAGTAGTGTAATGAACTTCCATAGACCCATCACCCAAGTTCAACAACTATTATGATTTATCAGCTTTAGCCTTTTTACTTTTTACTTTCTTTCTTAACTTCTTTTTGATTGCTGGAAGATATAAAATCAAATCCTAAACTTCATATAATTTTACCTCAAACATATTTAATGAGTTTTTATCTTTAAAGTGGGCTTTTTCTTACAAAATCTCACCAACATTATCACATTTAACAATGATTTCTTTATATCTTTCAATGTCTATTCCATAGCAAATTTTCCCAGTATTGTTTCTGAAATGCATGGGAAATATGCAAATTTCTGCCGTATTATATATTGAGTGATTTTGTGTGGAATAAAATGTATTGAGAAATACTATGAATGATGTAATATGGAGTGCATAGAAGTCCCAGTCTTACTGATGCTAGTAACATTGAATAGTGGAGATGGGGCAGTCAGCCTTATTACTCCATTGTAAAATTTCCTCATAACTCTTCATCTAATGGATTCATCCAGTGCTGATCAATTAGGGCTACAAATGGTGATTTTTTAATTCTGTCATTTTTTATCCACTTACTAGCTGGAATTTTTCTGTAAAATAAATAAATGCCCCTAAGGCTATTTGATTACTGTGAAATATACTTTATAGAGGAAAATCAAGATAAATGATTCATTCTTCCCTTTAATTATCATTACCCAGATAGCTTTTACAACACTGAACAAATTATAACCAGAGTGTTTATTTTCTAGTTTGTCTTGCTCTTCTTGCTTTGTCTGGTTAAATTAAAAACCTGGTGAGATAAAGAATTTCTTTTGCCATAAAATTAATTTATGTTTTCTTTTGAGCAACATAAATTCATAAAAGTATAAAATACCTCAGAAATAATCTGTTTAACCACCACAATGAACAAGCGAAGAAACTGAGGCATGGGGTATTTATTATAATGTGTTTGTTTTGGTGGATATGCTGAGACTGCAAGTCCTAGAGTGTCACACAGAACAGTTTCTTAGGTAATGGATATGTGAAAGAGTTTGTGGAAAGATAACAGCTAGATCCTTATATTCTTCCATAGCTAGGGCTCTGTGATTATTCTACATCTTACTTTAAACTGTCTATTGATTTTGCTGAAGAAACATAAGTTACCCAGATGAACTCTTAGCTTGCCAAAGGTTATTTTTAAGAAAGGAGTTACTTGGTAAAATGAATTATCTTTCTACTTGAGAAGAATTTTCAGTGATTTGTGAGGAATAAAGAACTAACAGTTCACTTTAGAAAGTAAAAATAGGTTGTGTGCAGTGACTTACACCTGTGATCCTCGCTGCCTGGGAGGCTGAGGCAAATGGATCCCTTGAGCTTGGAGTTTGAGATGAGCCTGAGAAAGAGGTAAACAAACCCATCTCTATTAAAAACAGAAAAATTAGCCAGACGTTGTGGCAGGTGCCTATAGTCCCAGCTACTCGGGAGGCTGAGGCAGGAGGATTGCTTGAGCCCAGGAGTTTGAGGTTGCTGTGAGCTAAGCTGATGCCCCGCATGCTAGCCTGGGCAAAAAAAAAAAGAAAAAAATGAACAGACACCTATTGAATAATATGCCAAGCATTTTTCCAAGCAATGGAATATAGTCATAGATAGATCACATAGGATTTCTTCTCTCATGGGGCTTACAACCTAGTGGAAGAGACAGATAATACAATACATGAGGAAAAAAAAAAAAACTATTTCAGATTGTGAGGTGGGCGTATGGTGACTGATGGCAAGTAATTGGGGATGAGGAAGCTTCTGCAAATAGGGCGACTAACAAAGGCTTTCCCAAAGACAGGACATTTGATCTGACACCTCAGCGATGAAACAGTATTAGCACTCAGAGCCTGGGGAATATTGTTCCAGACAGACAAAAGAGTAAATGCAAGACAGGGTTTAATATATCAAGTATAAAAAGAAGGCCAGTGTGGGTGGAATATAGTAAGTGAAGTTGCTAGTAGTATGAAATGAGATCAGAGGAGTGGGAAAGCACCAGATCATGTCAATCCTGGTAGTCCTTGGTGAGTCCTTACTTTCCTGTGACAATGATGGGGAGCCACTGGAGGGTTTTACATGGAAAAGTGACAAAATCTGATTTATTATTTTAAATGTGGTCCATGTAGAAGGATATTAATGATAGTATTGTGTATGGAAGTAAACATCTGGAGACCAAATAATTATCCATCCACAACAACAAGGTAAATAATTTGTGATATGAGCATACAATGAGATACCAGACAAATATGCAAAAGAATGAGGTCAATATTTATATTCTGGTTCTGATATGGATTGTCTGTGAATAAAAAGATAAGGTATCAAACAGTATGGAGCATTTCCTATCTTTGTATAAAATTGTGAAGTAGAACCCTAACAGAGGAGACTTTGAAAAGAAATGGATTCTCAAATGGTTAGTTTTAGATGGTTCCCTACTGGTCCACCAGGGCCAGGAA
The DNA here is from genome assembly GCA_963573935.1 of Arctocebus calabarensis. Taxonomy (NCBI): domain Eukaryota; kingdom Metazoa; phylum Chordata; class Mammalia; order Primates; family Lorisidae; genus Arctocebus; species Arctocebus calabarensis. The sequence continues at coordinate 14,489 of CAUYON010096627.1, forward strand.
GGATGTCACCATCTTGCTAAATTGTGGGTTCATCTACCTATCTGCTATCCTGCTATCTTCACCAACAAAAACCAGCCACGTGACACTGGGCTACCCTGAGCTACCTGTTCCCAGATTCATGTTTGATAGGTTCTTAGTAGGAGAAAGTTGCAGTAAGACCCCTGCCAATCCTACCCAACATTTCCCAAACAAGGCGAATAGATCCAGCAGTGAGCACAAAGCTGAGGATTAAGCTTCTTTCATGTCAAAGGATTTGGGTTTAGCTTGCTATTTATCATGGGAGAAGTTTCTCTGAAGAACTCTAACTTGAAAAGAAAGCTATAGATGGGGTGAGACAGTACCATCCTTTCAGAGGATGGGGGACAAGGGTACACTGTGGGAAAGGAGGCAGCCTGCCACAGGTCTTTAAGGCAAGGCCTCCTCTCGCTGTCTTCAGCTAAACATCAAGGGCAATGAATTATCTGGGTATAAAGTTACAGCCACCCTAGAATCTACCTTTCCCTTCAGCTCACTGCTTTCCTCTGTCACTGCCCTACCTGGAGCTCAGGAAGTGTGATTCAGTAGTGAGACTGGCTAGGGTATACAGCAGGATGAGCTGTGCTTTCTAGTATCATAAACAATCTGATGGTGTAGCTCTCCAAGTAAATGTCATCCTCCTCCACAACACACTCACACACTCATGCACACACTAACACACTGGAAATTCCCATTGATTTCCTATTGCTGAAAGACCCCCTGACTCTGGTCCTGATACATTAAACCAGTAGTTCTTAGGATGTGGCTCTAGGACCAGCAACATTACCAGGAGCTAGGTAGAGGTGGTTAGAGATAGAAGTTCTTGGATCCCATCACAAACATACTGAATCTCCCAGAAACTCTGGGAGTAGGGCCCAATAATCTGTGTTTTAACAAGTGCTTGAGGTGATTATGATGCACCCTTGGGCCCAATAATCTGTGTTTTAACAAGTGCTTGAGGTGATTATGATGCACCCTTGGCCACACATTGAAACCAACTGGACAGCTTTGAGAATATAGATTCTGGGGCCCAACTTTAGAGACTGTAGAAGCTGAACTGGGTAAGATCTGGATACTAGAATCCCTCTCTTGCTCCCTCTATCTCCTTTTCACTCACTCACACACACACACACACACACACACACACACGATGGGGGTGGATGGTATGGGGAGGACAAAGAATCTCTTCTAATAGGACATCTGTGATGTCTTCCAATAGGATCAACAACTTGTCTTCTTTTTCTCTGCCTTCCTCCTCTTTTCTATGTCCCATTCTAGACGTCTTTGAGCACTGCTTGAATAGGTCTTATCTGCATCATTTGCAGACTGAATACACTGAGGTTTGCTAAGTAGTTTAATCAGTTTCATGATACTATCAGAAAACATCTCAGAAAGTTGCCATTTTGCAAACTTACAAGTAAAACAGGTTCTAATGTAGAAAAGCAAAATGATTTATTGAGGTAAAAAAACAAGTTGATTGACAAAATAACTCACTACTGTTTAAGTCAACAGAAGTATTGTAAAATTCAGCCTGTTTTCCACTTCAGTAAGTACTTTTGTGACATAGGATAATGCTGTACTATAGCTGCCACTGTATATTCCCTGCCCACAAGCCTTGACGTCTACCCCCTGCAATCCAGGCAACTAAAGTTTGTGTCCATCTTTGTGTGTCTCTTTGTGCTTTAAGACAATGAGACCAGAGGCAAGGTCTGTCTACAGCTGTTCTTTGGGCATTATCTGATTTTAGAAGAAAGCTCTTTGGTGGGTACACTGGAGGTGATCCCTCAGCCCCAGGTGGCGTGACAAGACAAGGGGTAGGAGCAGAGCACATCCTTGCATTCCCTGAAGGGAACTGCCTTGTACACATATTATGGGCAGCAAGTATCCTCACCCTAACCTGCCGAACCACTGGGATTTCCTCCTACATGTGGCCCTTTGGTTTTCAGAATTCTCAAGGACTTTGAAGAGTGGAGAGTAAATGAACCAGTGCATGCTGTAAATAGCATGCAGCTGTCGCAGCAAAAGCACATCGATCCATTCTTGATAGGGAAACCCTGCCAATTCCCGCAGAGGCAGCTGTATATGCAGTATTAGGCCAAGATGTGTCAAATTTAGAAACATACCTAAAGAGATAGCAGCTTCATCTGATTCCTGCTATGATTGTCGAATAGCTCAGCTGAAGTCCCTGGAGTCCTAACACATTCCTTTATGCATTGTCCATCAAGCAACTAGTACCTGCCAGTCGCAATGCTAGGCCTTAAGGTAACAAAAACAAATAAGACCCAGTCCCTCAAGAGCTCACAGTCTGGGGGATGAGACACATATGAATAATGACAACACAAAGTGGTCAGTGTGTGGATAGGGTGGATGCAAGGGGCTACAGGAGCATGCAAGACACCTGATACCAGCATAATAGGCAACTGGGGGACATCAGAGAAGGCCTCTGGAGGAGTTGATATCTGAACTGATTCTGGAAGGATATTTGGCATGAGCTAGATGAATCTTAGTGTCAGAAGTAATAAAGGTCAGTAATAAAGGTTCTCAAAGTTCCTTTGAGAACCCCAAAAAGAGCTATTTCTTGGGTCAGAGACCACCATTATAAATCTGATAAAAGCTGTCAGCCCTGTTCCTGGTAAAATGTTCAGATACTACGTATAACTATAGCACAATTTCACAGGGACCTTAGATTTCTTAAACCCCATACACAAATCCTCTAGTGTTCATGAAACCCAAGGTAAGGGCTTTGTAAAGAGCATTATATCCTCTGGGCTGGAAGATCCCTCAGAGACCACTGAACACAAACCCTCATTTCATCAACAAGGAGATCAAGGCCCAGAGAGGACAGAGAGAGGACCTATCCAAGGCCACATAGCCAGCGGGTCTGAAAAGAGAGGGAAGGCACATGTAGCTCCATCCTCACGATGTCTTTTCCACAGGGATATTTCCTGGCTGGCATCTGAGCTATATCGATGTGAAGGACAACTCCCGTGATGAGACCTTCCGCTTCCAGTGTGACTGCTGGCTCTCCAAGAGCGAGGGTGATAGACAGACTGTCCGCGACTTTGCCTGTGCCAACAATGAGATCCATGATGAGTTGGAGGAAACCAGTATGTGGGGAGAGCCTTGGCTCATGGGGGAGTCAGGGAATGGTATCTGAATGAGAAGACATTGCTATGCAGGAAATAATATGGAGAGATGCATGAGTAAGCACTCTAAATGTTGCTTAGCAAACCTGGAACTGCCAAGATACTAGTTCCAACCCATGGCCCTGAATCACAGGGACTAATGAAGCAGCAGGAAAACCCACTGGGGACAGGCTCACCCTAACCCGAAGGCTGGGCTGGATGCTTTGGTGTAGAGCCCTCTCTCATTTATTTTTATATAATGGACTCCATCTGACTGATGCCTAATTAAGGCTTCCAAGAAATAGAATGCAGGGGGAACCAGTCTTTCCTTCAGCCACTTTCTTTTTGTCCTTTTCTCAAGGAATATTTAAAGGAAAAGAGTAATTGATCCTAGGGAGATGTGTGTTTAACACAGATGCCAGTGTCTGGGCCCACCAGATTGGAAGGAGGCTTATCAAAGGCAGATAAGCCTCTGTGAAGAAGGAGTTTTCTAACCAAAGTCCTTAAGGCAATACTAGCTGCGGTAAGAGGTAAATCCCCAATTTTTAGTGTCTTACCACAAAATTTATTTCTCATTCCTTTAACAGACAATCCAGTGTGGGTATTTGGTGGGAGGTCTGTGGAGTGATTTAGGGACTCAAGTTCTTTCCATCTGTGTCTGTCATTTCCAACATGTAACTTCCACATATTTTGCAGAAGGGAAAGACAGCATGGAGAAGGCACATCCCCTACCTGCTTAACACGTGAACTCACATCCTATTGGTGAGACCTAGTCATGTGGCACCACCAGATGCAAGGGTACCTGGGAAATGTAGTCTCTGGCTGAACAGCTCCTCTAGAAGACCACTGTAGACCATGGAATGGATGTGTGTATCTTTGGCAGAAAGCCACCCACCCACACTTCTCTCTGCCATGCCCTCTGAATTGTCCAACAATGAAATTAGCTGCCTTGAGGGGTGGTAACCACTACATTCCCAAGAGCATTCAAATGAGAGCCAAGTGCCCATCTGCTGAGTTTGCTGTATGGAAATTCCTGCCCTAATTCAGAAGCTAGATTCCCAACTGGTGTAATTACACTTCCTGAGGAGTTATTGAGTGTCCAGTTTTATGCTAGATGCTCTGAATGATACACACTGCTTTGTGGCCTCTGGTTTATTTGCATTGCCCTTTGCACATGTGTCAATCTCTCAATACACCTGAAAGCTCCCACAGGTCAGGGACAGCATCACTCATGCTCACTGTCCTCTGCAACTGCTCAGGCCTTGCTTGGGCTTAGTGGCTGCTCAGTTAATTGGTGCTTGGTGAATGGAAGAAGATGCAGTCCTTGTCCTTATAGCCTTACAATCTAGAGAGGGAGAACCTTAAACCTTCCACAGAAGTGTCAAGATGAAGAATAGAGGCTCCTCAGGCGATTGGAGTTCAGGAAAGAGAGATTTGTAAAGTGTGGAGCTTAGTCACTAAGTCTGCTTCCCAGAGTTCCTGCCAAACAGCTGCCAGGACCTGCAAATTTGAGTTGGCAGAAGGTTGCAGAGGGCCCTCTCAGTACCCCGCAGTACCTGTTCTTTTCACTGACACTTGTGTTAGTTCTGGAGGGAGATGAGCATGCTGGGGGCAGGGCAGGGCACACAGGTGAGGAGAGGGCCTGGATCAATCCATCTGTGTTGGAAGACTACAGAGGGCAGAGCAGCCCCCTCTGAGGGGGATGGACAGGCACACCTGTGTCCTTGAGGGAGGCTTGGCCTGGGGAGAGTCATAGGCCGAGCTTGAGCCAAACATCCCAACCCTCGGCTACCTTTATTTAACCATGTGACAAAGCCATTTTGATCACCTGCAAGTGCTAGGCCCTAATTTGACTCCTCAGGCCACACCAATGAATAAAATGGAAATAATGCCCCCATGGCCCTTAGATTCTGCCATCACTAACCCTAGGGCCCCTCAGGGCATTCAGCATATGAGGACAAACACCCTCTTGTATTTGAATAGAGATTCTTGAAAGCAGTCCACAACTGTGTTCTCATTAAGTTCACCTGGAAACCCAAATCTCACTCCATGAGGTAGAGAAAATGCAAATCCACACCTCTGTATCAGATAAGGAAAACAAAAACTGTAAATGTTAAGTGACACATCTAACTGCCCAAAGATATCTTGTTTCTATGGGGCATGCTGGACTCCGGATTGAATGATTCCCCATCTCCTTTAGCCTCCTGTTCTCTGCCTTCATCCCCAACTCTTGTTAGCAGTTCCAGAAGCTGCTGTCAGCCCTCTGTAAGCATCTGCCTCTGCAGGTGATTCCAGCATGCAGCCAAAGCTGGAAACCATTGGCCATCTTTAAACAATACTAATATCTGCGTCCCACTGCCAGAGATTCATGGTAAGTCCTAGACAGTAAGATGATGTGCTCCTGTGTGCACGTGCACACACACATACACACCCCATGCTTGGACATCTCTCCCATAGGACCAATGCCTCCCTCTTTACAGCCCTCCGCCTTCTTACCCTTTACTCTTAAAGTCTTTGCAGGCTGCTCAGTCAGCCTTATCTGCAACACTTCCCATCTAAACACAGCCAGCTTCCTGGTCACCTCCCCAGGGAGGAAGCACTCACTGCTCTCCCAGGCAGGTCTGTTAGAAAATCCATCGTAGGCTCAGCACCTGTAGCTCAAGTGGCTAGAGCACCAGCCACATACACCAGAGCTGGAGGGTTCAAATCCAACCCGAGCCCGCCAAGCAACGATGATGATAACTACAACCAAAAAAAAGCCAGGCATTGTGGCAGGCGCCTATAGTCACAGCTACTTGGGAGTCTGAGGCAAGAGAATTGCTTAAGCCCAAGAGTTGGAGGTTGCTGTGAGCTGTGACGCCATGGCACTCTACCCAGGGCGACAGCTTGAGACTCTGTCTCAAAAAAAAAAAAAAATAGAAAAAGAAAATCCATCTTCAAGCTCTCATCTTTTGGTAGTTCCAGTGGGGTCAAACAGAAAATTTCAAGAGTGATCTGGGTGTATGTGCCTGAAACCAAAACCTAAACTGGCCCCAGCAAAAAGGGGATGTGCTGGCTCCCAGAACTTAAATGTCTTAGGTGGCTCGAGCCTAGAGTTGGCTGTCTCCAGAGGCTCCAGTGGTTTTAGTATATGTCTGTCCCTCTTTTCTTCATTGCTCTGTTTTCCTCAGTGTGTCACCTGCATTTCAGTGCAGACTCTCACCACTATGGGACGATGGCTGCGGGCAGCCCCAGCCGGTGTCACAGCCTCAGTAGAAGGGCACAGAGCCTCTCCCTGGCCCAGTTCAGAGCTCTCCGCCCATGCAAACAACACAGTCCCCAGAATAAACAATGGCCCTGAAACACGATGCGGTGAATTCCAAATGCCCGCTAGGAGCCCGCTGTGCACCTCCCGGCATTCCTCCCTGGATGTCACACGCCCCTGCAGTTTGTCTGCAACTCTTCACAGAGTTTTACTGGATCGTCTCTGCGCCTGCCCAGCCCCTCTCCGCCTCCCGCATTGCCTGTTCTTTTCTCTGCAGACGCCGTGTCCAGCACAAAGCCTGTAATCTACCCCTCATCCATCCTGCCACTCACACTGCCACTCATGCCCCCTTAGCCTACAGCAGCTTTGCTGGTGGCCCCTTCATGCCAGACACCTCCGTGTTCTTCTTTCTTCATGTGACTGCTAAGTGCCTTCCCACAGCTGGGCCTGTCCTTGGGTGTGCTAGCCCCATGCTGAGCCACACATTGACCTCTGTTAGACTGGACACCTCACTTTTACTTCCCCATCTTTTCAGGTCCCTGATCCTCCTCCGTCCACTTCCTTCCAGCACCCTACGAACAAAGTTGAGAGTCTCACATTCCACATTTTTTTCTTTTTTTTCTTTTTTTGGGGGAGAGACAGAGTCTCACTTTATCACCCTTGGTAGAGTGCCGTGGCGTCACAACTCACAGCAACTTCCAACTCCTGGGCGTAGGCGATTCTCTTGCCTCAGCCTCCCGAGTAGCTGGGACTACAGGTGCTCACCACAATACACGGCTATTTTTTGTTGCAGTTTGACCAGCCAGGTTTGAACCTGTCACCCTTGGTATATGGAGCCAGCGCCCTACTCACTGAGCCACAGGTGCCGTGCCACATTCCACATTCTTATTAAGGCACTGACCAGTGAAAGAGGGCCAGGTGAAAATATGCTGCTGGAAGCTTCCTTTCAAAAGACCCTTGACAAGAGTACAACTGGCAATATTTGTTTCTAATCTGCCTAAAGGTCCTAAACTCCTTACTTCACCGCTTCCTCAGGACCATCAGGAAAGAACTTGCTACAGTCCACATAGGACACCCCATCTGCGTCATCTCTCCTGTGTCCTACTTGAGTCACTCATGTGGACATGTAGGTTCCTTTGCGCTCCCTGCCTCCCTCCTTGGTGCTGACAAACCATTTCCTTACCCACACCCAGGATGCCCTGTGAATTTACCAGTGTCTGTTTGTAGGACAGACCTTAGGCTCTCATTGAGCACAGAACAGCAGGGTACAGCTCCCTTCTCCAGTGCACTGGCGTGCCTGGGCTAGAATGGGAATGGTCTGCAGAGCCCTCCCTCCTGCAGAAGTTCTGGGCCCTCTCTGGATCTCTTCCTCTCTTGGGGGCTGCCCATGTCTTTGCTCAGGTTCTTTCCATCTGTTCCAGGTAGCAGAGATTCTTCTGGAGAGAAGTCACAAAGGTAGAGGGCTACTGAGGGGCTGGGGCTGGCATGACATAGAACTGCAGGCAGGGCCATCTCCTCTCTGGATTTTCTTTACCATTTCTCTGAGATAAAGACACAGAGACAGAACCACCCCTTTGGATCCAGAATCCCAAACCCTTGACAGTTTGTGTACTGCAATGAAAGCTATGTGTATGGGAACACTCCAGACAAATAGGTACTGTGTCCTCCTATGTGCCAGCTCTATCCCTGGCCTGGTCCCAGGGGAGCAGGGCTGGATCACATGTCACATCCCCTTGGTATCTTTGCTTATGTTCTTTCCTCTGCCTGGAATATCCCTCCATTTTCTGCCAATTATAATCATGGCTTTTCTCCAAGGCCAAGCTCAAATGCTACCTCCCTCTTGAAGCTTCCTGTGATTAGCCTGCTCATTCATTTACTCATGCAGTAAATGTCTATTGAGTGCCTTCTGTGTGCCAGGCCCTGTTCTGGGCACTTGAGATTCTGCCAGTGAGCAAAATGAAGGCTGCTTCCTACATGGAGCTTACATTCAAGTGTGGAGGGGGAAAACATAATCAACAATAAAGTAATGGATAAATAAACTATATGGCAGGTTTGAAGGTTATAAGGACAACAGAAAATAATTGAGCAAGGTAGGGCAGACCAGGAGTGCAAGGGGAATTAGACTGCAATTTTAATTAGGATTGTGGAGTAGACCTCCCTGAGAAGGAGGTGAGGGGGTGGTGAGTCAAGCCACTGAAGGTGGAGAGAGAGGGAAAAGGGAGTCACTTCAGGCAGAAGGACCCATCATTGCAGCTCTGAAGCAGGAGCTGCCCGAGTGCTAGGGGAACAGAAAGGGGGCAGAGTGGCTGGAGTGAGTACTGGGAGAGGAGACGGAGGGGAAACTGCCAGCCACATTTTCATCTCACCCCATAGTACTTTGGTCCTTTGTTGTAAGGTCATCACATTCTGTTTTATGGCATAGTTCATGTTTGTATCTGGAACAAGAGATTGATTTCTAGTGTGATCCTAGTCTAGTCCAGTCCTGACACTTGGCACTCACCTAACAATTGTTGGATGAATGCCTGATGTGCACACACAATTGATGGAAGGGCAATGTGAGACAGAGTGACAACTGAGACAAAGATGGGAGTGAGACTGCTTGCCAGAGCCAGTTATCCTGGGGTCCTTTGCCTGTCTGGGTCTTTCCCCTTTGCTTTTTGTAGCAGGCCCCACCTATCCTTTTTTTTCTTTTCTTGGCACATGATCTTTGGTTTGCAACTCGGAGGACCAGCCCATTACTGAGAGCAGACCCTGTGCCCCCTGAGTGTTCATCCCCAGCTCCTGCTGCTTTCCTACTAACTCCCATATTGGCCTGCAAAGACATTGCTACTATAAATAAAGTGGGAATGATCGCTTCAGAATCTGGGCAGCTTCTGCTTATGGCACTTGGATTGTGGAGATTTAGTCCTGTATCCCCCACACCCAGGCTTTGCCCTAAGGCCAATAAAGGCTGGAAGGAGTGACCATTGTGCATCTACCCTGATGGCAGGCTCTGCCTCCCCTCTGCTGACCCACCCCTTTATTACAGCCTACGAGATCGTCATAGAAACGGGCAATGGAGGTGAAACCAGGGAGAATGTCTGGCTCATCCTGGAGGGCAGGAAGAACCGATCCAAAGAGTTTCTGGTGGAAAATTCTTCTAGACAGCGGGCCTTTAGGAAGTAGGCAGGGGGGTGCCCATGGGGGATTGGGGCTGGGTGGGTGGATAAGAGAGGAGCCCCCAAGAAGCTCCCTTTTGGGTGGGACCCATAGAAATACAAATAGGCCTAACCAGCAAGTACGTATTGAGCACTTGCTGTATGCCAATACTGGGTAAGGCCCTGGGAGGTGAAATAGGCAATTTATAAGAGGGAAAAGAGGGACTACATGTAATGACAGCTCACTCTGTGGTGGGACAGTGCTACTCTCTGCAGACCTTATCCCCCATCCATATACATCATCCCCTTACCTCCTTCCATCAGAGCCACCTCTGAACTGAGCAGTTGCCCACCCTGTGTCCCCGCTCCCTCCAGAATTGCTTACATAATCTCCACCTCCCACTCAGCACCATAAAGCCTTTGTCTTCATCTCTCCAGGCAGCCTTAACAGAATTCCTTAGGCAGGGTAGATTGGAAATAACAGTGCTGGTGGCTGGAAATTCAAGATTCGGACACCAACAGATGTCTGGTGAAGGTCAGCCTGCTTTTTCATAGCTGACCATCTTTTTGTGTCCTCACATAAAAGAAGGGGAGAGGAACCTCTCTGGGGCCTCCTATATAAGGGCACCAATCCCATCCTGAGAGCTCCACCCTCATGACCTATTCACCTCCCAAAAACACCACCTCCAAATATCATCATAATGGGGATTAGGTTTCAACACATGAATTTAGGAAAGGGGCACAATCAGTTTATAGCAACCCTTTCTTCACATTCCCTCTATGTTAGAACAAAGTCTGGGCACTTAGACGGACACTTATAAACACCAAAGACTGCCTACACCCCCCTTCTCCATCGCCTTTTCTCTCATTGGACATGAACTCCACCCATACCTGCATTCCCAATGCTACTGTTCCCCATTCCAGCACTTTGCTAGGGTAAATCCATTTCTGGAGACTCTCCCTGTCTCCTCCCTCTGCTCTGAGTTTCACTATCCCCCCAGCTCAACCTCCAGGGCCCCACCCTCCTCCACCTCCAACCTATGAGATGATACCACTATTCTTGTTACTGAGATCAGGTAGCTAGCACGGATTTTTAATTGTGATTGTCTTGTTACAAAACTAGATGGAATCCCTTGAGGAACACAGAAGTGCCAGCAGATCCTGTTGGCATCCTCTCCCCATTCCCCTGCCCCAGGATGCAGCAGCACCCTCAGTAAATGCTTACTGGCTTCAGTGGGCAAGGACAGCTCACTGGCTACACCTTTGTTTCCTGCAGGGGGACCACGGACACGTTCGAGTTTGACAGTGTCTACTTAGGGGACATTACATCCCTCTGCGTGGGCCATCTTGCCAGGGAGGACCGGTTCATCCCCAAGAGAGAGCTGGTCTGGCACGTCAAGACCATCACTATCACCGAGATGGAGTATGGCAATGTGTATGTTTTGAGCTTCTCCTGGAGGACAGAGTGTGGGGAAGTGTTCCCTTTAGGGCCCAGGTCATGCCAGTCAAGAGGCCGATAAGGCAGGAGAAGAACAGGCAGCTGCACTGTTCTGAAGCTGTCTGAACTATGCACCTGCCACCAGAGGCAGGGGACAGGCTCAGATGACCTTGAGTGCACACAGCCTTGGAATTCTTGGGATGCTTCTTGGGAGAAGGCTAAGGAAGTCATACAGAGCCTGATAGCAGACTTTCCTTGCCTTCTCCTTCCCTCACTCTATAACAACAGACAAATATAGTTTCAAAGCCTGCTGTTCACACAGCCATAGTGAAACCCACCATCCATGCAGGCAGAGTAGAGCCCAGAGACAAGCTGGGATGATCAATGGCCACCTGTCTCCCAGTACCACAGATAAGGGCTCCACATTTTCATCGTCAAGGTCTTCTGGAGACTCAGGCATTGCTGCAGGATTAAGGGTCTTAGTTACCTGGACAACATGGTCACAGCCATCACTTTATCTAATTAAAAGCACTTGGTTACCACACTAGAAGCCAGAAAGGGCCCTGAGTCACTGGAAGGCAGTAAAAGACACTGAGAAGGAACCAGGGGGTGGTGGTGAGAGGAAGCCAAGGACAAGGCTTGCAAAAGAGTAAATGAGAGCCAAGTGCTCAGCTCAAATGGCCAGGCTTAATGGAGTGTTCCACCCAGAACTGCTGTCCCTCACCCCTCCATACCCTCTCCCTAGGCTTGGCTCATTCCACACCTCCGAGCCTTTCCTGCACCAGAGAAAGAGGCCACTGCTCACAGAAGCAGCAGCCAGGTGCAGGCCTGCTGGATCCAGGGGATGGGTTTCTCAGCTATAGACTCGGGCCCTTAGGGGCCCAGGTTTCTCGAAGCAATGTCTTTCCAGGTTCATCCTATGGCCCACAAGCTCCCTACATTTGGCTGCCCCAGACTTCAAAAGCTTCCCCTTTAGGAATTAGGCAAGAAAGGTTTCTGACCTCTGAACTTCTGTCCTAGTCTCTCAGACTGTCATAGCAAAACACCAGAGACTGTGTGGTTTAAACAACATTGATCTATTTCTGACAAATCCAGAGACTGGAAGTCTGAGATCAGGGGCCTGCAGGGTTGGGTCCTGTGAGTGCTCTCTTCTTGTCCTGTAGACAGTCGGACATGTCCTTCCATGGCAGAGAGAGAGTGCTCCTCTTCCTGTAAGAGCACTAATCCCATCATGAGGGCCTGACTCTCATGACCTCATCTAAAGCTAAGTGTTTCTCAAAGGCCCCCATCACCAAGTACATTGGGAGTTCCAGTTTCCCCCAGTTAAACATATGAATTTGGGGTAGAGGGACATAATTCCGTCCAAAGCAGCTTCCCTCCTGGGCTGTACAGTTATTTGCAGTTCTTGTAGAGAAAACCCAACCTGAGTACAATAAATCCTGTAGGAGTTGCTGGGCATGGCTGATAGGACCTGAGAGTTGGGACACCAGCCAGAAGAGAGAATGGTTCACTCATTAAGTCAGGGCCAGGTCAAAGCCCCTTCTGTTGTTCCATACTGTTTCCCATCCATAGGGATAGTAGCTGCTGATATAGCTCTTCTGTAAACCCCGCTCCCCACAGAGTAAAATAAAATGAAAGTCACGCTGGAGTTGCTCACCCTCTTAAAAGCCCTCTTAAGAGCTCTCAGCACCACCTGGCACCTTCCAGTCTCAGGAGGGCAGAGAGGCAAAAGGCCCTGGATACTAGAGCTGTCACTTGGTCAGCTTTGTGGCCTTAGACTCTTGCCACTTACAAATCTGTGCCTCGAGCTCCTTTGGGAAAAGAGCTCGATTCTCTCTAGGGTCTAGGGAGGGTACAGCAGGGGGTTCAGCCTTGGGGGCTCTCAGAATTATGCCTCAGCCCAACATGGCTGCATAGGTCTCAAGCCTATCTACAGTCTCTAATGATGACAACTCATCTCTCCCAGAAATACTGTGTTTCATCATGGTGGCAACTCACATGTCCTTGTCCTGGAAGGTGCCTATGTTCTACATTATAGCACCACTCACCTAACACTGGTGCATCCATGACTCTTTCCCAACCACCACATTAACCACATTTGAATTCTCATGAATTACAAATAAATCTAATCTTAATCTCTTAAAAACACAATAACCTCCAAATTTCCACCTTCTAACGTTTTCCAATTCCAACCCTTCTTTTGCTTTTTACCTTTCTGATGGGTTCTTGTTTGGCATTAATATCCTCAGGATTTCAGTGGAGGGATGCACAGAGAGGCCTTTATTTTACAACTAAGAAAATGGAAATATTTTTGCTTTATTTTAAAGACTAAAACTAAATGGAGCAATAGGAAAAAAAAACACAAAACTAAAACACCTTTATTGCTTTACCCCAACAGTACATCTAATACATAACCATTATAAAAATTCAAGTAATACAGAAAAGTATATAAAAGAAAGTAAAACTTCCCTAGAGCCTGAATAATCAGAGATGGCCCCCTTGTGAGCATTTTGATGACCTTATGCTCTCTAGCATTTTTCTAACACCTCACATACACATCATTCAGGTATTATGTTCATATTATATGTGGTTTTAAACATATATTGTTCCTTTTTGCTCATTATTCTGTATATCCTTCTCCAGCTACAGCCTTAGCCCTGTTGGGGTCCTTATCCTTAAGACCCACATTTTGGTGATCTTATGATTATATCTATTAGAAAATATTTCCTTATCTACACCAGGGAATATTTTTCAGTCCTCAAAAATAATGAATTAAATGCATACCAGATGACTTGGAACCATTCCCAGGAAGTATTGTTGAATGAGAAAAGCAAGATGCAAGAAAACATGTCTTATATGATGCCGTTTTGTAAAGGGAACACTGACATTCCCATATGTCTATGTATATGCGGTTCTGTGCAGGATTGGGTGAAATGGAGAGAGATTTGGCAAGCTACATCCTCAACTGTTGCATGGGTTATCTGAGGAGATGGGGTGCTGAAGTACAGAGGAAAAAGAAAGTAGGAGATAGAGCCAAGCAAAAGGGAAGCAGAAAAAAAAAGTGCATTTTAAAAAAGCATGCATATGATCAGATGGTTTGTGCACTTATATAGAAGTATGTGTATGTGGGCATATGCATAAAGAAATACATTTTAAAATAATTTTAAAATAAAAAAATGCAAGTATATCCCCCTCTTAGAAATTGTGGTATGTAACAACAATCCAAATTTATCAAGTGACAAATTAGAGGAAGAAAGATCTCAAAACAGAATAAGGATTTCCTGTGGGTTGTTTTTAAATGGCTCATTCTTCAGGGGCCAGGGAGACCCTGGTTCAGGATCACCTTAAACAATGACTTTTCAATTCTAAGTCTTAGTTCTCCATTCTGTGAAATGAGAGGATGATGATTAGGTTGTTGTGGAAGCTAATGTGATGCAAGAATGCAAAGCCCTGTGTTGAATAAACATGCAGAAAAACAAGTTTTTTTTGCTGCTGAGAATTTTCATCTAAAATAGGGCTTGATTTTTGTACCATTGGACACGCCCTTTCAGTACTGCATTCCTGAAGTCCTTACTCAGTCCCATGGCTGCTTTAAACACTGTTAAAATATTAGTAAATTGGAGGGGAAGGAACCACAGTAATTGTTCATGCAAACCTCTAGCTTTGCCAATGGGAAAATCAAAATCTTGGTAAGGGTTTTGATCTGTCTAAGGTCACAAAGGTGGTAGGTGGCAGGGCTGGGGAAGACCCCAGGCCCTCTTCATGCCCTGTGCAGCATTTTCTCACTGTCTTCTGACTTCCTCTTAAGACACACTGCAATTACCTAGAGGCTAAAACTGAGTATGTGCAAGGTCTGGTTAGTGAGGGACTTCTTGGTCCAAGAACATGTCTCTTGGCCTTGGATTTGCTATGCTTCTGCTGAGGTGTCTTCTCCAGTAGAGAATTTTCTCCTGCCCCTTGTACTCTGCAGTCCACGAACACACACACACACTCTCACACAGATGGACTCACCCAAGTGAAGGATTTGGCAGCACATGTTTCATAGTCACGTTTCCATTTGGCTTTGCCTGGGATTGTCATTCTGGATTCCGTTTGCTCTGAAGGTGACAACACCAGGTGCTAGCAAGAATCAGTCCCTTTGAGGGAGGAAGGGTGTCAGTAGGTGGGAGTGGAGCGAGCTGGAAAAAGAGCAGGCAACAGGTCAGAGGGTTCTGTTCATGAGGGGTCTTTCAGGCCATTATAAACTCTTTGGTTTTTACTTGACCCTAGTGGAGGGTTCTGGGTAGAACAATGACATACTTTGGCTTCATCTCAGCAGTATCATGTGGCCGCTATGTAAAGATTTGACCAGAATAGCAAGAATCAGAGAGACCAGTCAGGAGGCTTTTGATATTTTCCAGGTAAATGATGATGGTGACTTGGACCGGAGTAGCAGCAGAGGACATAGTGAGATACTGGATAATATTTTCAAATAGGCTGTTTCTGGGTATATCTTAAAGATAGATGTTCTATGATTGCATATGGAATGTGAGAGGTGGTGGGGGTGGGGAGGAGTAGAAGAACCAAGGGATGGCCAGGCACAGTGTCTCATGTCTGTAATCCTAGCACTCTGGAGGCCAAGTGGGGAGGACTGCTTGAGGTCAGGAGTTTAAGACAAGCCTGAGCAGGCGCCAGCCATATACACCAGAGCTGGCGGGTTTGAATCTGGCCTGGGCCTGCCAAACAATGACAACTACAACCAAAAAATAGCCGGGCGTTGTGGCAGGTGCTTGTAGTCCCAGCTACTTGGGAGGCTGAAGCATAAGAATCGCTTAAGCCAAGGAGTTGAAGATTGCTGTGAGCTGTGACAGCACAGCACTCTACCTGGGGTGATAGCTTGAGGCTCTGTCTCAAAAAGACTAGCCTGAGCAAGAATGAGACCCCATCCCTCCAAAAAATATATCCATATGTGTGTGTATGTGTATATATGTACATATGTCTATGTGCATATATGTCTATATGTACATAAACATGTATATATGTACCTTATATGTGTCTACATATGTATGTATATGTACACACACATTTATTTATATGTATGTATGTGTGCTTGTAGTCCCAGCTACTTGGGAGGCTGAGGGAGGAAGTTCACATGAGCTTAAGCGTTTGAGGCCGCTGTGAGTTATGTTGATGCCACTGCACTCTAGCCAGGGTGACAGAGTCAGACCCTGTCTAAAAAAAAAAGGATCAAGGAGTAACTAGATGGACATGCCCCACAACTGTGAATTTTTAGTAAAACAAGGCCCTGTACTCACATTTTACCCTGGACGTTTCCAGCTCCAATATCCTATGACCTAGAGAAGGGTTCATTTGTGGATGACCAGGGGACTAGGGGCTGTGACTGGGCCAGCATTCACTGAGCCCCTCCCCTCCTCTCTCCCGCCTCCCTGCCAGGTACTTCTTCAACTGCGACTGCCTCATCCCCCTCAAGAGGAAGAGGAAGTACTTCAAGGTATTTGAGGTCACCAAGACCACTGAGAGCTTTGCCAGCAAGATCCAGAGCCTGGTGTCTGTCAAATACGAGGTCATCGTGACGACGGGCTATGAGCCTGGAGCAGGCACTGACGCCAACGTCTTCGTGACCATCTTTGGGGCCAATGGGGACACCGGCAAGCGTGAGCTGAAACAGAAGATGCGCAACCTCTTCGAGCGCGGCAGCACCGACCGCTTCTTCCTGGAGACGCTGGAGCTGGGCGAGCTGCGCAAGGTGCGGCTGGAGCACGACAGCAGCGGCTATTGTTCCGGCTGGCTGGTGGACAAGGTGGAGGTCACCAACACCAGCACTGGCGTGGCCACCATCTTCAACTGCGGCCGGTGGCTGGATAAGAAGCGGGGGGACGGCCTCACCTGGAGAGACCTCTTCCCTTCTGCCTGAGGAGCTGGAGGCCCCTTGTCCACCTTCTCCTTGAGATGCCCCTGGCCACAACTTCCTGCCCTCTGCCTCAACCAACAGGCTCCTGTCCTGGAGCCTCAGGGAGCACAGTGGGGACCACTGAGAGCTTCATGGTCCTTGGGAGGCCTCTATTTATGGGTGACTCTTTGTAGGGTTCTGCTCTCCACCCTAGTCTCTTAGACCTGTAGGACTCATAATCAGCATGTGTCAGAATCCTTGACCACCCAGTAAGAACTTCTTGCATTTCCTTTTCCTGTAATAACAGCAGTGGCCAGGCTGGGACAAGCTGCAGAGTGTGGATGGGAAATTAGGGCTTCACCCAGGGGGTGGGGAGTGGGGAAGGAGAGACCATCGAGATGGTGTATTTTAAGCAAAAGTTAATTAACACTTTTTCCCAAAAAAAGCTGGACTAATTAAATTATTACCAACCACATCCCATAAAGAACTCCTGTTAGCATCCTGCTTGCTAAGAAATATCTGGTTTTCCCCAGAGTCAATAAATCCAGTGGCAAATGGAGAAAGTGTTTTTGCTGAGGTATTTATGAGCCTGTGAAAAGTAGATAATTCTTTCCATCACTTTACAGAGAATGCGTTGGCAAGTGCTTGTTGGTGATGCAGCCTGTGATAACACAGTAGGAACAGGGCCCCAAGGTGTTGGGACAGCATTTGCGACAGCCTGGTTGCCACTGCACAAGAAGGCTGGGAGGGAAAGAGGGGACCTTGGGGTCAGTTGGTGAGTATCACCCAGGCTCTCTGTGGGCAATGTTTGTACTGAGAGCTGAGAGGGAATCAGGAGCAAGGTGAAGACATGGTCCCTGGCCACAGGGGGATGTGACCTTGATGGAGAGGCAGCAGGAGAACTCCACGTTTGTACGTGCACATAGGTATACACAAATCCACACACAGTCCCGATTGACGGTTACAAAGGAGTCTGGTGACACACAGAAAGACATAGCAGAGGTCAACACCTAACATCCGATGTTCCTGCAAGAAAGGACAGCAGCAAGGTGAGTCAGGTGAAGTCTGTCTACAGCAGGGCACCCCAGTGCCTCTGTTTCTACTACTATGCTGTGCTGCCTCCATCCTCAATCCCTGACTGATTTGAACTCTTAGTGAGGCCGCAGGACTCTGAGGCATGTTCAGGGAGCTCTCAGGGATCTCTCAGAGAGAGGTTAAACACGCAAGTAGTAGGGGCAGCCTCCCTGGGTTGGAATCCCAGCTCTGCCTCGTAGTGACTGTGAGTTCTTGGGCACGTTATTTCATTCACTCAGGGTCTCAGTTTCTTCATCTGTAAAATAGACAGAATGATAATAATGCCTACATTGTAGGTTAGTATGAGGACTAAATGAGTTAATAGGCATGTGGTTTCAATTCAGTACCTACATTACTTTTGTTTTCTTTATTTTTTCAACCTCTTGGCCAATTTGCACAATGCCTACATTAAACGGTGAGTGCAGCCACCATGCTAAACATGAGGAAGGAGGAGGAGGAGGGAGGAATCATTAAACAGCTTTATTTCCATCTCTTTCTGTGGACCTGGTTCTTCCCCTATGCCTGAATGAAAATTTAGACAAACACTGCAACTCCTCTGTACTTCCTTAGGTAGCAAAACAGCCATCAAACCCTTTAAATCACAAAGTCCACCTCTATTCTATAATCTAATGTCCAGCCCCAATACAAGGTCAAAACTTCAAATTTCAAATTGTTTCCTCCCATCCCCCAGCTCAGTCCTAGTGCAGGTGTGCCCTGCAGTGAGTGAGAGGGGAGAATGTGAGTGCGTGAGCATGTGCAAGTGTGTGTGTAAGCATGTGTGGGGTGTGAATATACATGTGTGAGAAGTGTGTACATGTGCCTGTGAATGTGTGTGTATAAAAGATGCCTAAATGTGTGTGTGTGTGTGTGAGAGAGAGAGAGAGAGAGAGAGAGCCTGCTTTGCCTCTTTCCCTACCTTGCCCCGTTGCTCCTCCCACCTCCTGGTGCCCCTGGGTTTCTGACTCCTCCAAGGAGGAGGAGAGGTGAAGGGAGAAGGCAGCTTCCTGTCTGGTCTACTGCTGTAGCTGGTGTCTCTTTCTAAGACTTTCCTTTAGGAGCACTTGTGTTCACCTCCATGTTGTCCTTTGGTTTAGGATCTAAGACACTCCACAAGAGGTCCCCCAGCATCCTCTGCTCTGAAACTCTGGGCACTCACCTCTCTGTGAATGCCAGCCAGCCCACCCCTCACCCCTAGGACTTCTCCAGGGGGAGCAGGCCAATATGTCTGGAATTCCTCTGCGATTAGAACTGTTGAAGCCCCAGTTCCTTGCCTTGGGTTAAAGGGCAACCAAGAGGAAGGAGGTGTCAGCTCTCTCTGAATGTCTCACCCTCTTACCCACTGCCCCTCCAGCCTCTCCGGCCTCTCTCATAACCTGGAAGAGGATGTGCTGTGCAGAGTGCCAATCAGTTCTCTTGCAAGGCGATCTCACTGTAGAATGCAGCATCTGTTGTCTTTTTGATTCGCCGGAACTGGTACGGGAAGAGTGCATTGTCATCTTGCTGCTGATGTGCTCTGTAAGTGCGTGCTTGCTATTGTTGGGGCGAGGCAGGCCTGGCACAGCCACAACACCTTTTTGGCCTCCTTCCTGCACTGTCTGCACAGTCTTCCCCAGAAGACTCATCAGGAGCACAGGAGACTGCTGTTTGAAAACCATAAAACACTCTTCAGGTGCACTTTCTTGTCTCCAGGGTGCCTTCCACCCCAAGTTCACCTGCTTCTCCAAGTCCCTGGGACCTGTGCCATGTACATCTCAGCAAGCTCCCCAGAGCTCCATGCCCACCACAATGCCCCCAGCGGTGCCCCCAGCAATGCCACCCATGCTGTCTCCTCTGCTATGCTTCTGCTAGGGCCTTCCTTTTTGCCTGAAGACTCCCTTCCACCCATCCACTCCTCTGGCTCACTAGACACTGTGCTTCACTATTTTTATTAATACACAATAATTACAAATGTTTATCTGATACATGTGATATTTTGACACATGCATACAATGTGTAATGATCAAATCAGGGTAACTGGCATATCCATTAGCTCAAATGTTATCATTTCTTTGCATTAGGTACATATCAAATCTACCTATTTTGAAATATAGAATACATTATTTATTATCGGTAGTTACCTACTGTGTTATTGAGCACTAGAAATTACTCCTTCTAATTGTACGTTTCAACCTATTGACCAACCTCTCTTCATACCCACATGCACACCCACACCCACACACAACTCAGCCTCTGGTATCTATCATTCTATTCTCTGCCTCCATGAGATCAACTCTTTTGGCTCCCACATATAAGTGAGAATATGCAATATTTGTCTTGGTGCCTGGCTTATTTCACTTAACATGCTGGCCTCCAGTTCCAGCCAAGTTGCTGCAAATGACAGAATTTCATTCATTTTTATAGCTGAATAGTATTCAATTTTGTATACAGAGGAAGCCAAAAAAAATGCATACACATTTTAAGAAGAAAACTGTATTCAAATTGTAATGATACACACCAATAACAAAAAATGAATACAAGTCATATTGGGCACCTCCTATAATTGCAGAAATCAAACATGACTTGAGTATTATGAATTTAATACAGATTTTTCTATTCTTAAAATGTGTATACATTTTATACATCACATTTTCTTCATCCATTCATCTCTTGATGGCCACTTAGGTTGATTACATATTTTGGCTATTGTCAATAGTGCTGCAATAAACATGAAGGTGCAGGTGTCTTTTAACATACTGATTTCCTTTCCTTTGCACAAGTACCCAGTAGTGGGATTGCTGGGTAATATGATAGTTCTATTTTTATTTTTGAGAAACGTCCATACTCTTTTCCATAATGGCTGCACCAATTTACATTTCCACCAACAATGTATAAGAAATAGTTCTCTTTCCTCCACATCCTCACCAGCATTCATTTGTTGTCTTTTTGATAATAGCCATTCCATCTGGGCATGATGAAACCTCATTGTAGTTTTAACTTCCATTTTTTGGATAATTGGTGATGTTGAGCACTTTTTGTGTTCTTATTGGCTATTTGTACATCTTCTTTTGACAAATGTCTATTCATTTCTTTTGCCCACTTTTTAATGGGATCATTTGTTTTTTGTTGAGTTGAGTTCCTTGTATATTCTGGATATTATTCTCTTTTGGATGAACAGTTTACAAATGTTTTCTCCTATTTAACAGGAAGTCTCCTCACTGTTGATTGTTTCTTTTGCTTTGCAGAAGTGTTTTAGTTTAAGGTCGTCTTATTACTCTATTTTTGTTTTTGTTGCCTGTGCTTTCAAAGTCTCAGCTATAAAATCTGTGCCTAGATTAGTGTCCTGAAGTGTTACCCTAAGTTATGTTTTCTTCTAGCAGTTTTATAACTTAGGGGGCTTATGTTTAAGTCTTTAACTTTTGAGTTGACTTTTGTGTATGGTGAGAGATAAGGTCTTGTTTTATTCTTATGCATATAGATATCCAGTTTCTCCACACCATTCATTGAAGTGGGTGTCCTTTCCCCAATGCATGTTTTTGACACCTTTGTCAAAAATTAGCTAGCTATAAATACAGTAGAACCTCTGTAAGTTGACCACCCCACTAACAAACTGATCAAAATATGGAGGTAGTCAACATAAGGAAGTAGGCCTGATATGTACATATGATACAGGTCCAGTCTATGAAAATTAGATCAATTTAATAAGGTAGTCAATGTAGAGAGATAGTCAACTCTGGAGGTTCTATTGTATGTGAATTTATTTCTGGGAGCTCTATTCTGTTTATTGGTCTATATATCTTGTTTTTATAACAATACCATGCCCTTGGGGCACTATACCTTTGGAGTTTATTTTGAAGTTAGGTAGTGTGATACCGTCCAGCTTTGTCATTTTTGCTTAGTATTGCTTTAGCTATTCAAGGTCTGTTGTGGTATCAAATAAATTTTAGGATTGTTTTTTCTATTTCTGTGAAAAATTATATTGGTATTTTGGTAGGAATTACATCGATCAGTAGATTTCTTTGGGCAGTATGGTCATTTTAATGACATTAATTTTTTTTATTCATAAGGATATCTTTCCATTTGTCCATGTCCTCTTTAATTTCTCTCTTCAGTGTTTTGTAGTTTTCATTGTAGAGGTCTTCCTCCTTCATTTCTTCCTTGGTATTTTTATTTACCTGTTATAAATGAAATTGCCTTTCTTGATTTATTTTTTGGCTAGTTGACTGATAGTATATAGAAATGCTATGATTTTTGCATGTTGTTTTTTTAAAATTTCAGGTTAATGTGAAGGCACAAAAAACTAGGTTACAATATTGGCATTTGTTAGGTAGAGACCCTCTTGTAATTGTGTCCCATACCCAAAACTCCAGAACCTATCCCAAAACATTGGAAAGAAAGGAATCTTGCCCCAACACATTCTATGAAGCAAACATCATCCTGATACCAAAACCAGGATAGGGTCCAACAAAAAAGGAGAAATACAGACCAATTTTTTTTAATTTTTTTTATTTTTATTAAATCATAATTGTGTACATTGGTGCAATCATGGGGCAAAATGTGCTGACTTCATGTATAATCTGAAATATTTTCATTGAATTATTTAACATAGCCTTCATGGCCTTTTAATCACTATATGAAGACATTTATATTCTACATTTAGTAATTTTCACTTGTACCTTGTTTATATAATTGAAATGAGTAGAAAAGACATTTCAAGTTAATTTCTGAACATGAGCTTTAATGTTCCTATTTCTAGAAAGGATAGTATTCCTGTTTTGTGGATGGAAAGGCATATTAAATTAAGGCATATTTTTATAGCAGTATTTTGTTTGTTTTACCACCAAGATAATTGCAGAGCAAAAGTAATATGCGTATTTCAATAAATAATTTTACACATAGAAAACTTGGCAGTTTTTTCGTGTAATGGGAATAATATTCTCTCTTTGCAGTTAAAATAATTAATTGACCTGAAGTTTGCACGATAAATTGGGTATTCAGATATTTAGAAGGGCATTAAAAAATAATATTGAAAATATTTGGTTTGGCAACTGAAGTATTATTGTACCATAGAATCAATTGAATGAACTATATATATACGTGTATATATATATATGTATGTATATATATGTATATGTATGTATTTATATATAGGGAAATGGTAAGATAGTTTTTTTTTTTTTTTTTAGCACTTAGGTAAAATTATATTTTATCTCTTCATAGCTTTATAAATAGCTAAAGAAGTTTCCTTTGAAACAATGAACCTAAAATCTAAGAGGTACAGGATGAGATGCTATTATTTTCTGGCCTTGCCTTCTGGATTTTTATCATGTGTCTTATAAATTTTAGTAGCTGCCACTTTCTCAGTAAACTGCCTATTTAGGAATAGGAGTTAATTTATCAAAGCTTTCATTAGAAGAAAGCTGATACTGGGTTCCTTTGTGTAATATACTCAAAGACCATGTGACAGGTGGTCTCTTCCACAGTAATAACTTTGGAACTCTTTGACCTGTTCATTTAGACCAGTGGCATTTGAACTTTGTTCCTGCAGTGGAACGCATTTTTAAGTGAAAATTCATATGAGACCCCCATTACATAAAGCAGATAAATACAGAATGAATCTGGTTAGAAGCAGACATGAGAAGGTACATTTTTACAGTTGCTTCTAAGGTACCTGTTTTGCTAAATAAGACAATTTGAAAACCGCTGATTCAATGTATGTTACCTTATCAGTGGGTGCTTTAAGTGACTGACTGACACATATCTTAAAAATGACTGAGCTTTTATTTTTCCTGAAGTAGCTGAGTAGATTTTATCCCCTTTCCAGTCATTTACTTTCCTGTGGAAGTTATTTTGAATGTTATTTTTAGAAGCCAGATAAGTATTTTATGAAATAAAGATAATATTTTCTGTCTTTAATATAGATTTTTTTGTTTGTAGAATTACTCCATGTCTGTATATCTTGTACGACAGCTCACATCAGCTATGTTATTACAGAGATTAAAAATGAAAGGTATTAGAAACCCCGATCATTCCAGAGCACTAAGTAAGTAATATTTGTAAGACTGAGCATATGAGATGCTATAATGGAAAAAAAAGAACACAATAAAAACTTAAACATACACATCAATATTTATATTAGTATTTATTTAGCTTGTAACATAATAGTTTGTATACTTTACCTGGTGAAATAAATCACAGATCCTTTACTAAATATAGAGTAGTTTTTATTTATCAAAAGAAGCATACAAATTTTTTTTTCTGCTTACAAACTAATTATTGGAAACAGTCAAAACAGCCTAATAAAAACAGTAATAAATGTGTGTTAGAAAAGCTGAGGGTACTGCTCCATTTCAGCTTCCTCTCCTTATTGTTTTTTTCTTAAGTCTTAAAATAGCTTTCTGATTTGAAGCTTTTTTGCCAGCAGTTTTACTTTTAAAAAGAAATTTTAAAAATTTAATTAAACATGAGTTTGCAAGTTTGTAATTCTTTAACCTCATATTGAGAGTATACTTGTATTTTTACTATATTAATATTTAATGTTTTCTTAGTTTCTTAATCTATTTAAAGTGTTTGGGAAATTTTAAAGTAAGAAGCTATATATTTCTATTCTGTTCTTGATGTCATCATTAATTTTTTAAAATTTTAATTGTTTTCCTCTTCTTTTTAAAGTTAAAGAAAAACTTACTGCAGATCCTGATAGTGAAATTGCTACAACTAGCCTTCGGGTGTCCTTGATGTGCCCTGTAAGTAAAGCAACAAAATGTTTTGGGAAATTGTATTTTTTATAAGTGATTAATTTATCTATAAAAGTATGTGTAGGAATGAATATTATGATAGAATTTTGAACTTTAGTCTTTTCCCATTAAGGAATCTTCATGAATAAGCATTATAATTCTTCCTATTCTTCAGGCAATGATTAAATAAGAAGAAACCTAAAAGGACATTGTATTGAATAGGGAAAATGGCTTTTTAGGCTCCTGCCATAATTAATGTGTAGCTTATCCACAGCTAATAATAAACATACATAGTTTAGGAGCTTTTATTAGACTATAAATGGTATTAAAGATAGTAATAATATAACTAGGGCCAGCTAAATGCTGACTGATGGTCTTGGTTTAATGAATTAAGATTTGTAGAATGTCTTTGGAATATGCTTTTAAACTGCACAATAATTTTTATTTTCTATATTCTTAAATAGAGACTACAGGGAAGAAATCAGTCAGCACTCAGATCATCCTGTGTGCTTGCCACTGAGCTAATTATGGGAGATATTCTGGGAGAAAATACGAGAGGGCTTATTAGAAGTTGTTAGGAAGTTACTTAACTTACCTAGTTTGAGAGAGAAAACCAACTGCCAAGAAAAAGCAGATTGAATTTACAGTTGTGCTGTTGGAGTACCAAAGAAGATATAAGGAAGGTCGGGAGTAACAGATGAAGCCTTTTTTAGAATCAGTAGTGTGGGAATAGAGGAACCTTTCCAGATGAGAGGAACTACGTGAGAAAAGTGAAGAAATCAGAAATTTATAATATAGTTTAGTGGGGCATTATTTATTTATTTTAAAAAGCCAGTGACATTTAGCATCGATGGGTTCTATAAAATGTAGCTTTTAATTTTTTTTATTTTTATCTTATTTTTTTAATTAAATCATAGCTGTGTACTTTTTTTTTTTTTTTTGTAGAGACAGAGTCTCACTTTTTATCGCCCTGGGTAGAGTGCCGTGGCGTCACACTGCTCATAGCAACCTCCAGCTCTTGGGCTTAAGCGATTCTCTTGCCTCAGCCTCCCTAGTAGCTGGGACTACAGGCGCCCGCCACAGCGCCCAGCTATTTTTTTTTTTTTTTTTGCAGTTCGGCCGAGGCCGGGCTTGAACCCGCCACCTTCGGTATATGGGGCCAGCGCCCTACTCGCTGAGCCACAGGAGCCGCCCTCCAGTTAGTATTTGAAGGGGAGGCAAGTCTACAAAAAAACTTTTCTTTTTTGTTAATTTTTTTTTGAGACAGAGTCTCACTCTGTCACTCAGCTTGGAGTGCAGTGGCCTCATAGCTCACAGAAACCTCAAACTCATAGGCCAAAATGATCCTTTTCCCTCAGCCTCAAGAGTAGCTGGGACTATAGGTGTGTGCCACCACACCTGGCTAGTTTTTTCTATTTGTTGTAGAGATGGGGTCTCAGTCTTACTTAGGCTGGTTTCAAACTCCTGGTCTTCAGCAATCCTTCTGACTGAGCTTCCCAAAGAGCTAAGATTGATCGGGACTCATTGTGCCCAGTTGAAAAAAAAATTTCAAGTAAATTAACAAATAAATGGAGTTGATACTGGGCGAGGCATGGTGGTGCACACCTGTAATTCTAGCACTCTGGGAGGCTGAGATGGGAGGATCGTTGAGTTCAGGAGTTTCAAACCAGCTTAAGAGCGAGACCTCGGCTCTATTAAAAACAGAAAAATTGGGTGGCGCCTCTGGCTCAGTGAGTAGGGCACCGGCCTGGCCAATCTCCAACAACAACAAAAAAAATAGCTGGGCGTGGTTCGGCACCTGTGGCTCAACCGGCTAAAGCGCCAGCCACGTACACCTGAGCTGGCGGGTTCGAATCCAGCTCTGGCCTGCCAAACAACAATGACCACTGCAACCAAAAAATCGCTGGGCGTTGTGGTGGGCACCTGTAGTCCCAGCTACTTGGGAGGCAGAGGCAGGAGACTTGCTTGAGCCCAGGAGGTTGCTGTGAGCTGTGATGCCACAGCACTCTATCCAGGGTGACAGGTTGAGGATCTGTCTCAAGAAAAAGCTGGGCGTTGTGGTGGGCGCCTGTAGTTCCAGCTGCTTGGGAGGCTGAGGCAGGAAAATTGCCTAAGCTCAGGAGTTGGAGGTTGCTGTGAGCTGGGATGCCTCCACACTCTACTGAGGGCGACAAGTGAGACTCTGTCTCAAAAAAACAAAAACAAAAAAATTAGCCAGGCATTGTAGTAGGTGCCTGTAGTTCCAGCTACTCAGGAAGCTGAGGCATGAGGATAGCTTGAGGCCAAGAGTTTGAAATTACTGTGAGCTATGATGGCACCAGAGCACTCTACCCAGCATGACACATTCCATCTCAGTGTTTTTCAACCTTTTAAAAATGATGGTACACTTAAACTTCTGAGGCACACTTAAATTTTGTTGGTTAAAAAAAAAAAAAAGGAGAGGTTCGGGGCCCGTGGCTCAACGTGCTAAGGCGCCAGCCACATACACCTGAGCTGGCGGGTTCGAATCCAGCCCGGGCCCGCCAAACAACAATGACGGCTGCAACCAAAAAATGGCCGAGCATGGTGGCGGGCGCCTGTGGTCCCAGCTACTTGGGAGGCGGAGGCAGGAGACTCGCTTGAGCCCAGGAATTGGAGGTTGCTGTGAGCTGTGATGCCATAGTACTCTATTCCAGGGTGACAGCTTGAGGCTCTGTCTCAAAAAAAAAAAAAAAAAAAGGAGATAAAAAGAATATACTGGGGTCGTGCCTGTGGCTCGTGGAGTAGGGCACAGGCCCCATATACTGAAGGTGGCGGGTTCAAACTGGCCTCAGCCAAACTGCAAAACAGAAAAATAGCCAGGTGTTGTGGCGGGTACCTGTAGTCCCAGCTACTCAGGAGGCTGAGGCAAGAGAATCGCCTAAGCCCAGGAGTTGGAGGTTGCTGTGAGTTGCGTGATGCCACGGCACTCTACCGAGGGTGATAAAGTGTAACTGTGTCTACAAAAAAAAAAAAAAATATATATATATATTATATACTTACCGAGTTTTCAATTTCTTTCAAAAATAATTTTTTTTTTGAGACAGAGTCTCAAGTTGTTGCCTTGGGTAAAGTGCTCACAGCAACCTCAGCAACCTTCAACTCGGGTTTAAGTGATTCTCTTACGTTAGCCTCCCAAGTAGCTGGGATTTGGGATTACAGGCGCCTGCCAGAATGCCCAGCTATTTTTTTTTTTTTGTAGAGACAGAGTTTCACCTTATCATCCAGGTAGAGTTCCCTGGCATCACAGTTCACAGCAACCTCCAACTCCTGGACTTAAGCGATTTTCTTGCCTCAGCCTCCAGAGCAACTGGGACTACAGGCGCCCACCACAACGCCCAGCTATTTTTTGGTTGCAGTTCAGCCAGAGCCAAGTTTGAACCCACCACCCTCGGTATAAGGGGCCAGCGCCCTGACCATTGAACCACAGGCACCGCCCTACCCAGCAATTTTTTTGGTTGTAGTTGTCGTCGTTTGTCGGGCCCAGGCTGGATTCGAACCTGCCAGCATCATAGTTCACAGTGTATGTGGCTAGCGCCTTAAAAAAAAATTACTGGCCCAGAGGCTCAAGGGTTCAAGGGTGAACGAAGGGAAGAACTCAGATGGTATTGATGAGCTTGGACTGTATTCTGAGGACTTGACATCATCAGATTTTTGCTTCTGTGTGTAAAAGAAAGGATTAAAGAAACAATGCTAGAGGAAGTGAGATTGGCAGGGAGGCTGTCTAGGTAATCCTGGCTCTCAGGCTGTAGGCCTTTTGCCTGTACAGCTCTGCATCCTCTAAGTTTAAGGGCAGCTCTTCTAAGAGGCCATGATGTTTTGAGGCTTCAGGCCCTCCCCTGGGTCTCTGCTGCCTTCTATCCCAAGGTGATCACTTTTACAAACATCAGTAGCCAAGTTGGCCCTGCTACCCTCATGCCAGACTAGACATTCCTTGAAAGTAAGAATGTGTCTGCTTCTTCTCTGGGAACCAAACTCTGTCCAGTATGGAACAGGGACCATGTGGGCTGCTCAGTCCAAGACCACATGACCTAGGAGGAGAGGTGAGATTTAGAACAGGAGTAGAAGCACCTACTTGTCTGGCTAACTCCTTAGTCCCCCTTAGGTTCTTCTGCTCAGTCCCTTCCCCTACATGCTGTGAAAGTGGTATAATCACCTCTTCTTTTACAGATGAGGAAATAATGGGGGTCAAATAAGGCAACGACCTGGCCAAGGACCAGGTTTCTACTTGTGGAAAAGACGAAATATGAGTCAGGATCTATAAATCTAGACCCTTTTACATAGAGAGAGTCCAACTAACCACTGCCCACCAAGTAGCAA
Organism: Arctocebus calabarensis; assembly: GCA_963573935.1. NCBI lineage: Eukaryota > Metazoa > Chordata > Mammalia > Primates > Lorisidae > Arctocebus > Arctocebus calabarensis. The sequence goes on from CAUYON010096627.1 coordinate 43,460, forward strand.
CTGTAGTGACAGAGGTTCCAATGGCTAAAGTACTTACCATGTCTTTTCATGGAGAAAGGACAGAACTGGGAAGAAGGGGAAGGAGGGAGACACAGAACTGTATGCTGGATTAATGGGGGAGCGCTGGGAGTGAGTGGGGCAAGGTGAGCCTCTGGGCTAGGCTGAGGGCCTACTGTGTCTCCCCCAAGGAGGTGAGAGCCAAATTGGAGGCAAGGTGGTGCTGGTCCCAGGTATCCTGCCTCAGCACAAGAGAACAAAGACACTTACAGGTCAGCAACAGGTACAATTCAAAGGGGACACCACTTTGTACTGCCTTTTGAGTATGCTCATGCACAAGGTTTACAAAGCATTTTCATACCCAATTTTAAGTCTATTCTTTACAAGAGTTCTGTCAGGTGGGAAGGAGTCTGACCCCTCACTTTACTTTACAGATGGGGAAATCGAGGCATGTGGCAAAATTGTGTTTTGAACTCAGAATCTGTGGCTGTGATTTCTTTTTTTTTTTTTTTGGTTGTGATTTCAGCTTATCTCTCTCTCTCTCTTTTTTTTTTTATTTGAGACAGAGTCTCAGTCACCCTTGTTTGGAGTGCCTAGGCATTATAGTTCACAGCAATTTCAAACCCCTGGGTTCAATCAGCCTCCCAAGTAGCTGGGACTACAGGTGTGCAACACAATGCCAGGATATTTTTTTCTATTTTTAGTAGAGACAGACTTTTGTTCTCACTCAGGCTGGTCTTGAACTCCTCAGCTCAAGCAGTGCTCCCACCTTAGCCTCCTAGAGTGCTAGGATTACAGGTGTGAGCCACTGCGCCCAGCCCCAATTTATCTCAATCACAGTGCAGATCACCATGTACTCCCCTTCAACCAAGTGCCTGTGCAAACACTGCTCTGGGGCTGGGGGCCGGATTTCAAAATCTCAGACACTCAATCCTTCTGATAGCTTTCAAATGCCTCTAATGATGACACTAAAATTAGTAACAATTAGTTCTCTGCCTCTGCAGAACTCTCCATAGTCTAAAATCCTGCAGCAATGACCTCCATTCATCATCTTCCTTTCAGGCAGGAGAGGGGTGTTCTCACTTGACCCAAACTGAGCCCCTAGAGACGGAAGTGACTTGCCCAAAGCCACAGTGAATCAGTGACAAGTCTGTGACAATACAAGAACCCAGGTTTCCTGATCCTCCCTCACCTTGATTCCCCTTCTTACCTGCAACACTGACAGGTTGGTCTGTCCAGAAAGGCTCAGCTTCTCCTGCTCTGAGGGGTAGGCGTTATATCGGTGCAAGTACAGCCAGTCCCGGAGGATCTTCACGGACTCCTTGGGCAGGTTCCCTCTGCGCTTCCTCT
>CAUYON010096628.1:0-45040 GCA_963573935.1 Arctocebus calabarensis
GCAACCTCCAATTCCTGGGCTCAAGCGAGTCTCCTGCCTCTGCCTCCCAAGTAGCTGGGACTACAGGCATTCGCCACAATGCCCGGCCATTTTTTGGTTGCAGCCATTGTTGTTTGGCGGGCCCGGGCTGGATTCGAACCCACCAGCTCAGGTGTACGTGGCTGGCGCCTTAGCCCGTTGAGCCACAGGCGCCGAGCCGTCATTGAGGTTTTTAATGACATGACAATGACATAAAAAGTCTCCAAAATATCAGTTAAGGTTTTATCTTCTGAGACTGAAGTTATAATAGAAAGAAAAAAAATGATGTTGATACTAAATAATTAATCTATTTAAAATACCAAAACCCTGACATGTGAGTCACTACAGAGTTCCAGGGACCCCCAAATCCAGTCAGCGTGACCCAGCAATGACCTCAGAGAGCCAAAGGAAATATGATCATTGAGAACTATCAGCTTATGCCTGACTACAGACTAGAGATCAGCAGTAAGAGGGGTACATCCTCTGAATAATAATTAGGCAGTGCTCCTCCTAGACAGCTGAGAAGAGCAGGTCCCCTGCCTCATAAATACCACTACTCAATTCTGGTACTATCATGTAAGGGCCTGATACTATAGGGCATCCCAAAAGTCACCCCTAAAGTTGCTGTACATAGGGAAAATGGAAAATTGTAGCTAAATGTACCTTTATAAAATATTCATTATTAAATTTTACATAGAGGTGACCAACATGTAGAGAATATTTTATAAATATTTTGAAAATTTTTGTAATGAATATTTTATAAATAAAGGTACATTTAGCTATCTATAAGTTTCCATTTTCCCATATGTATGGAAACTTTAGAGGAGATTTTTGGGATATCCTGTATTAGTCATTGAAACCATCCAGTAGACTCTCTTTGCACTGATTCTTTACATAGAACACCAAAACTGATTTTCCACACAGCTTGCCTTCAGGGAGAGAATGCAATAACCACAAACTCAAGTACTAGTCTACTTAACAGTTCTATTTCTCACTATAAATGAATCTTCTCTCCTATGATTTTGACCACATAAGTCAGTTCCCAAGAAACTGATCATCATATCTTGTTCTCATAAAATTGAGGCTGTGAACCTGTAGAGATAAGGTAGCCTCTAGTTATGATTTCACCAAGGCAATGCCACCTGGGAGGGCTCTAAGTAAGAAACTAACTAGAATTTTCAGGAGTAGGTAGCTTCATTATTTAACATCTCTTCAAGTAGAATACAGTTGGACAAAATTTGGCTGGGTCTGGATACTTTTCAGTATTTTTATAATTAATTTACATTATAAATAATTGAATCAACTACCGTTTATTGAACACTTAGTACATTCAGGCCCTGTTCTAAAACTTAATATATATTATTTATCACACAAATCACTTGAGGTAGCAACTTTAACCCCATTTTAAACAGAATAAACAGGCTCAGAGAGATAAATCTTTCCAAGTTGCACTGCTGAGCTGTGAGATAGATTCTAAAGCTGGCTATTAGCCAAATGTGATTGATAACCATTAGAATTTCAAAAAACAAACTTTAATCTTCATTTTCTTAATTACTAGAATAGAGTTGAACCTCTTTTCATATATCTATTGGCCATTTTCTTTTCTCTTCTGTGAACTGACAAAACACATTCACCATTATAGCTACCATTCACATAAGAACTTACCAGAACTAATAAGAACTAAACTGGTTTAGTTATCAATGGAAACATATTTAATATTGACAGGAACAAAAAAACAGGCATTACATCTTCCAAGAGATCAACCCCTATGTTTTGTCTTTTTCTTACTTAATATGGTTTTTTATATTCTGAATATGGTTTTTATATTCTGAAAACAAGGCCTCTGCCAGTTAGATGGGTTGTAAATATCCTCTGGGGCTCATCTTTTGTTATGCATACAATTTATAGTCAATGCAATTATATATACTTAATAATTTTTGTTTATGAAATCCTTTCTTACCCCAAGGTAATAAAGGTAATAACTATTCCCTTATAGTTTCTCCTAAAAGTTTCAAAGTTTACACTTATGTTGTTAATATATTTCAACTTTTTCCTCTAGTCTGTTCTGTTGACCTATTTGACTTACTCTTTCCCAGTGCCACACTGCTCTGATTACCAGAAAGGTTCTGCAAATTCTGCAGACCCACAGCACCTCATCTCTACCAATTCTTTCTCGAAATAGCCTTGGTTATTTTGGGCTCTTTACTACATGAAATTTAGGATGAACTTGTAAAAATTTATACAAAATATCCTTTGGAAATTTTGACTGTTATTTCATTGAATTTATAAACTTATTTGGGAAAAATTAACCTCCTTATAATAGCAAGTGCTCCCATCCATTAACAAGGTATCTCTGTTTATTCAGGCCTCTCAACCATGTCTCCTCCCCAAGATATATATTTTTTGTTCAGATATTTTCTGGATACTTATGGTTTTTGATGGCTGTTGTGAATGGGATCTTTTTATTTGATATATGTTCTTAAAATAAGAGATGGGATGTCATTCCATTGCCTAGGCTGGAGTGAAGTGGCACAATGCTTCACGGCAGCCTTGAACTCCTCTCCTCAACAGATCTTCCTGCCTTTTACTAAATGGCTATTGGTGGCTCGGTGCCTGTGGCTCAACGGGCTACGGCGCCAGCCACGTACACCTGAGCTGGTGGGTTCGAATCCAGCCCGGGCCCGCCAAACAACAATGACAGCTGCAACCAAAAAGTGGCCAGGCATTGTGGCAGGCGCCTGTAGTCTCAGCTACTTGGGAGGCAGAGGCAGGAGACTCGCTTGAGTCCAGGAATTGGAGGTTGCTGTGAGCTGTGATGCCACAGCTCTCTATCCAGGGTGACAGCTTGAGGCTCTGTCTCCAAAAAAAAAAAAAAAAAATGGCTATTGGTAGTACATAGGAAGGTGATTAGGTTGGGTCATATGAAACTGCTGGTATTTATTTGACAATTTTGACCTACAAAAATGATAATTTCATGTTGTTTACTCATAAAGTTACTGATCTGATACTCAGCATCCTTGGTGAACTCTTGTTACTAGCTCTAACTTATGGATCCTCTTGAATTTTCTAGGGATAAACACATCATCTCCAAATACAAGACAGCTTTGTTCTCCTTTTTTTTTTTTTTTGAGACAGAGTCTTGCTATGTTGCCCTCGGTAGAGTGCTTTGGCCTCACAGCTCACAGCAACCTCAAACTCTTGGGCATAAGCAAATCTCTTGCCTCAGCCTCCCAAATAGCTGGGACTACAGGCACCTACCACAATGCCCAGATATTTTTTTGTTGCAGTTATCGTTGTTTAGCAGGCCAGGCCGGGTTGGGAACCCACCACCCTCGGTGCATATGGCCAGCACCGTAACCACTGTGCTACGGGTGCCAAGCCTGTTTTCTCTTTTTTATCTCTTTTATTTCTTCCTCTTGTTTTCTGGCATTAGCCACGAACCTCAGTTCATTAGTAAATAGTAAGCTGGACAGTGGACACTACATCCTATTCTTAACTTTAGCAGGAAGAGCTTTATAATTTTATTATAAAGTATGATATCTACTATTGGAGGGTTTAGTTAACTTTAGGTTAAAGAGGTTCTGTTTCATTTCTAGTGTGGTTAAAAAATATATTCATACTAAATATCACATTTCATCTAAAGTTTTCTTCTGAACCTATTAAAACCACATGACCTTCCCCATTTAAAATTAACACAATGGGCTCGGCATCTGTGGCTCAACGGGCTAAGGCGCCAGCCACGTACACCTGAGTTGGTGGGTTCGAATCCAGCCCGGGCCCGCCAAACAACAATGATGACTGCAACCAAAAAATGGCTGGGCATTGTGGCAAGCACCTGTAGACCCAGCTACTTGGGAGGCAGAGGCAGGAGACTCGCTTGAGCCCAGGAACTGGAGGTTGCCGTGAGCTGTGATGCCACAGCACTCTATCCAGGGTGACAGCTTGAGGCGCTGTCTCAAAAAAAAAAAATAATAATAAAATAAAATTAACACAATGGATTACATTGGTGGTGTGTTTTTAGATATTGTGCCATCCTTGCAGATAATAAAATTTAAAAAGGACTATTGGGTCTTGATGTTTTGTTTAATACAATGACATGTTTAATTTGTTAATACTATATTTAATATAATGATACATTCAATTGCTAATTTTTTTTCTTTTTGAGACAGACTCTCACTACCTTGCCCCTGTAGAGTGCGGTGGCATCACAGCTCATAGCAACCTCAAACTCCTGGGCTTCAGCAATTCTCTTGCCTCAGCCTCCCAAAGTAGCTGGAACTACAGGCGCCTGCCACAATGCCCGGCTATTTTTTTGTTGCAGCTGTCATTGGGTTTAGTTGGCCCAGGCTGGGTTAGAACCCACCACCCTCAGTGCATCTATAACCACTGTGCTATAGACACTGAACCTCAATTGCTAATATTGAATGTATCAGTACATGTATCACTCAATATTAGTATTAGTATTTTCAGAAGTGAGATTGGCGTTTCATTTTCTTACATGTACTATCCTTCCCTGTTTTGTTTTGTTTTTGAGACAGAGTCTCACTTTGTCATCCTTGGTAGAGTGCCGTGGTGTCACAGCTCACAGCAACCTCGAACTCTTGGATTCAAGTGATTCTTTTGCCTCAGCCTCCCAAGTAGCTGGCAGGCACCTGCCACCATGCCTGGCTATTTTTTTTAAGATAGGGTCTTGCTCTTGCTCCAGCTGGTCTTGAACTCATGAGCTCAGGCAATCCACCTGCCTCAGCCTCCCAAGTGCTGGGGTTATAGGTGTGAGCCACTGCGCTTGGCCCCCTCCCCTGTTTTAATATGAAGCTTACACTTTAAAAATGGAGATGGGCAGCCTTCCCATTTATCTCCTCTCTGAAAACAGTTTTCCCGTGGTTTATTGTTTTCATGAAGATCTGGTAAAACTTACTCATAAAATTGTCTCTTTTAGGCATCTTTATTTTTTATTTACTTCTTTATTTATTTATTTCAGTAATAGCAGGGTCTCACTCTGTTGCCCAGGCTAGAGTGCGAAGGTATGATCACAGCTCACTGCAGCTTCAAACTCCTGGGTCCAAGTTATCTTCCTGTTTCACCTTCCCAAGTGGCTGGGATTATAGGTCCATGCCACTGTCCCTGGCTAATTTTTCTTATTATTTCTTTAGAGATAGGGTTTTGATATGCTGCCCAGGCTGATCTTGAAGTCCTGACCTCATCCTACCCACCACAGCCTCCCAAATCACTGGATTTAGAGGCATGAACCTCTATACATCTGTCTTCTAAACATTCTGTAGGATTGTTTTAGTGGTTACTATAGCCAAGTTCAGACCAAAAACCTTGGCTGTTTTGGTAAGTTAGTGTCTACTTTAACCCATGTAGAAATTCCATTTTGGTTTCTACTTTTGGGGTTTTTTGTTTTGTTTTTTTTTTTGTAGAGACAGAGTCTCACTTTATCGCCCTCAGTAGAGTGCCCTAGCATCACACAGCTCATAGGAACCTCCAACTCTTGGGCTTAGGTGATTCTTTTGCCTCAGCCTCCCAAGGAGCTGGGACTACAGGCACCCACTACAATGCCTGGCTATACTTTTTTGTTTGTTTTGAGACAGTCTTGCTCTGTCACCTGGCCTAGATCTACTATAGTGATGTCATCATAGCTCACTATAACCTCAAACTCCTAGGCTCAGGCAATCCTCCTGCCTCAGCCTCCTAAGCAGCTGGGATGACAGGCATATTTTTTTCTACTTTTAGTAAAAATGAGTCTCACTGTTGCTCAGGCTGGTCTTGAACTGCTAACCTCAAGCCATCCTCCTGCCTCAGCTTCCCATAGTGTTTGGATTATAGACATGAGCCACTGTGCCAAGCCTATAATATTCAAATAAATAATATGTTAATGGTAGAAAGATAATGGCAGAGCAAACAAAACAGATTTACAGGGTGGCGCCTGTGGCTCAGTGAGTAGGGCACCAGCCCCAGATACCGAGAGTGGCGAGTTCAAACCTGGCCTGGGCAAACTGCAAAAACAACAAAAATAGCTGAGCGTTGTAGCAGGCGCCTGTAGTCCCAGCTACTCGGGAGGCTGAGGCAAGAGAATCGCCTAAGCCCAGAAGCTGGAGGTTGCTGTGAGCTGTGATACCACAACACTCTACTGAGGGTGACAAAATGAGACTCCGCCTCTACATAAAAAACAAACAAACAAACAAACAAAAAAAACCCCCACCAGATTTACAAGCAATTCAAACTTAGGAAAAGAGTTTGAAGCACCAGTGCTGCCTGACCAAGCGCTCATTGTACACTGGTGCTACCATACTGGCTGACTGATGTGAGGAGTATGTGTATATTGGGTGCCCTTCCAAACAAGACAGCCTGCATTATTGCTATAAAATGTAGTACTTTCATTTTTGAAGTAAACTAATCAATTCCTTTCACCAGTAGCTCCCTTGAACATCTAAATCCATACTTAATAGTAACCATTGCCCCAAGGCAAAACTAAAACAACCACAACAACAACCCCTACCACTTTTAATGGCTTGCACATATAATAAATTCTAAGTTCCTTAGCCAGACCTTCAAAAGTATTCCACACAATCTGACCCCAAACTAGCTTCTAATATCATCACTCACCCTCTCTTTACATGTAAACAATTAGCCAGACTGGTCTACTCACCACTTCCTCAGAAGTCCCAAGAACACTCACTTTCCTGATAAGCTATCCTCCCTCTTCTATACTAACCCTTAAGCCCAGTCTAGGTCCTATCCTTTTTTAAGGCTTTTCTTGACACTCAACTACCCAGTAAATCTCTCTCAAGGAACACCTCATTTTCCATAGCCCTTAATTTTTTATCTGGTATCCTAATTACAATCCACACTCCTTAAGGAAAAGGTTGTATCACTTCTTACCACCCACAGTCCCTACTTAAGAACTAAGTACCTAAAGGCCCTGAAATAAGACATCTTGATCAACAAATAGTATGAAATTTGTCCTGTTAAAATCAAGGTAATCAAAACATCCGCATTCCCTGTTCTCCCCATTCCCAAGAATACCATCATTACTCGCCCACTTACCCAAGACTGAGAAGTTCTACCTTTATCAATTTTAAATGGAAAATAATTTCCCTCTAGTCTTAGCCAAACACCCTCTTCCAATAATAACTACTTTAAAAAAATTTCAACAGCACCAGCTCGGGACCTGTGGCTCAAGCAGCTAAAGTGCCAGCCACATACACCTGAGCTGGTGTGTTCGAATCCAGCCTGGGCCTGCCAAACAACAATGATGGTTGCAACCAAAATTGGGAGGCGGAGGCAGGAGGATCACTTGAACCCAGGAATTGGAGGTTGCTGTGAGCTGTGATGTCACAGCACTCTACCCAGGGTGACAACTTGAAGCTCTGTCTCAAAAAAATAAATAAATAAATAAATATCAACAGCACCTTACTATTCTGTATTTAATATTAAAAACTTTATTATCTGGCCCTATCATCCTCTCCAACTATTTCTGAGTATTTCCCACAGACCTCATAGACTCTCCTTATCTGCCTCCCAAACAATAACCCACGTTCTTGCCCTCTCACCTTTGCACATATCCTCCTCTAGGAAGGGCCGATTGTTAATTTGTTAGTAAATAATTTGGGTATCTAGTAGGCATTCTGTGGGCCCTAGAAACTTTGGTAAAAAAAGGAACAGTCCCTGTCTTCAAGGAACTTACCATCTAGAAAAGCTTATTCTTTCTTCACTTCTAGGTTAAAGATCCATTTACTTAGGAAGTCCTACTCTGAGCTCCTATTGTATTTATAGGTTGCTCACTGATCATAATCCTAAAAGATACAATCTCAAACACCATAATTTTGAAAGATCAAAATCTTTAACATTTAAAAATCCTACAAAAATCAGAAATCTGAAAGATTCAAATTCCAAATGTTGAAAGCCTAAAAGTCAAATTCAGGGAAAGGGACTAGTGTGTTTTCAGTTATATGCGAGTCAGTTGTTTTATGTTAGTTATATTATGCTACACAGAATTATTACTTTGTTATTGTATTAATTGTATTTGGTGAAAAATTCAGGTAAGTGGATTCGCCATGTGATACAACAACAATGAAAATCTCATTTTAAAAATGCTTCACTGGCCAAGTGCAGTGGCTCACACCTATAACTCTAACACTTTGGAAGGCCAAGACAAGTGGATTGCTTGAGCTCAGAAGCTAGAGACCACCCTGAGCAACAACAAGACACCATCTCTACTAAAAATGAAAAAAACTAGTCAGGCCTTATGGTGCAGGCATGTAGTCCCAGCTACTAGGGAGGCTGAGTCAGGAGGATTGGTTGAGCCCAAGAGTTTGAGGTTGCTGTAATCTATAATGCCATGGCACTCTACCAATGGCAATGGAGTGAGAATCTGTCTCAAAAAATAAAATAAATAAAATGTATCACTTATGTGCATAGGCTTTACTTTTAGCAGATGAAATTCCAAGAGCTTTTGTGAATTGCAGTGTTATTACTGTGAAGAAACCAGCAAAGTTACTGACTAGTCCAAAAATAATTATGCGCATGATAGGATAAGACACCTATGCAAATGGAGTTGCTCTTCAATCACCAGTATTTTTTGCAACAAATTTGTGTTCTGTACATACTGCTTGTGAAATGGAAACAGAAGCATGTTATAGAATATGGGAAAATTTAATAGGGAATGCTCATGTTGGTATATGTCAAATTATAGAAGAATTTCAAAAGGAAGAGCACCATGTAGTAAATAAATGTGAACATGTTCTCCAAGGAGAGCCATGCCCTAAAAGAAAACAAGCAAGCAGCTATTCATTGTAATGCATTATTTTTTATAGTTCACTACACTATATATTTCATCTTCACATCATTTCTAGTACTGGAGGTATAAATTGGATAAAGACTTTTAGAGAATTCTAATTTATTTATGTACTTTTTGCAAATATAACTCCATGAAAGTACATTAACACAACATTGACATTGTGCATGTACATAAAAATGTTGAAATTTCTGGCTCAGCGCCCGTAGCTCAGTAGTTAGAGTGCTGGCCACATACCCAGGGGCTTGTGGGTTTGAACCCAGCCTTGGTCTACTAAACAACAATGACAACTACAACAACAATAACAACAAAATAGCTGACATATGTGGCAGGCACCTGTAGTAGGTTAGGAGGCTGAGGCAAGAGAACTGCTAACCCAAGAGTTTGAGACTGGTGCGGGCTGTGATGCCATGCCATGGTACTCTTCCAAGGGCAAAATAATGAAACTCTTTCTCAAAAAAAAAAAAAAAAGTTGTAACTTCCTCAGTACTAAAGAGATGTCTTTTTGTACTTCTGCATTTGTGAAAAATAAAAACTTCTCAGCTAGGCACATTGATGCTAGTTGAGTAGTAGTCCCCACTACTCAGGAAACTGAGACAAGAGGATTGCTTGAGCCCAAGAGTTCAAGACTGCAGTGTGTTGTGACTATGCCTGTAAATAGGTACTGCACTCCAACCTAGGTTGGAAAGTTATAAAAATAGACAAAATTTTTAAATGTTATAAAAATGTTCAAAAATTTTAGGCTCAGAGCCTGTGGCTCAAGAGGCTAAGGTGCCAGCCACATTCACCTGAGCTGGTGGGTTTGAATCCAGCCTGGGCCCGCCAAATAACTGATGGCTGCAACAAAAAATAGCTGGGTGTTGTGGCGGGTGCCTGTAGTCCCAGCTACTTGGGAGGCAGAGGCAGAAGAATCGCTTGAGCCCAGGAGTTAGAGGTTGCTGCGAGCTGTGATGCTACGGCACTCTACCCAGGGTGACAGCTTGAAGCTCTGTCACAAAAAAAAAAAAAAAAAAAAAAAAAAAAATGCTTATCATCCCTAATTATTAGAGAAATGCAAATTAAAACTACCCTGAGGCTCAGTGCCTGTGGCTCAACAGGCTAAGGTGCCAGCCACGTACACCTGAGCTGGTGGGTTCAAATCCAGCCCGGGGCTGCCAAACAACAATGACAGCTGCAACCAAAAATGGCCAGGCGTTGTGGGAGGTGCCTGTAGTCCCAGCGACTTGGGAGGCTGAGGCAGGAGACTCGCTTGAGCCCAGGAATTTGAGGTTGCTGTGAGATGTGACGCCACGGCACTCTATCCAGGGTGACAGTTTGAGGCTCTGTCTCAAAAAAAAAAAAGAAATTGTATCCCTCCTTCATTCTTGGTGTTAAAATGTTCTTTCTTTAATGGTGATGATAGCAGATGGTAGTTTAGGTTTGGGTGTGTGTGTGTGTGTGTGTGTGTGTGTGTGTGTGTGTATGCACACACATGTTATTTTCCAGATCCATGAAATTGAAAAAATCTGAGATTCATGGTTTTAAATCAAGTCCTACACTGGGCACAGTGGCTCATGCCTATAATCCTACCACTATGGGAGGTGGAAAAGGGAAATTGCTTGAGCTCAAGAGTTGGAGACTAGCCTATACAAAAGTGAGATCCCCGTCTCTACTAAAAATAGAAAAATGTGCCGTCATTGTGAGAGGCATCAGTAGTCCCAGTTACTTGCAAATCTAAGGCAGGGAGATTGGATGAAACCAGGAGTCTGAGATTGCTGTGAGGTAGGCTGAGGCCATGCACTCTAGCCTGAGTGACAGAGCAAGACTGTCTCAAAAAAAAAAAAAAAACAAAAAACAAAATAGATACTATGAAGACTAATTTGCTCTCTGCTAAGATCTGGGCTCTTAAGAATTATCTGTTCTATGGGTGGTGCCTGTGGCTCATTGAGTAGGGCACCAGCCCCATATACCAAAGGTAGCGGGTTCAAACCCGGCCTCGGCTGAACTGCAAAACAGAAAAATAGCCGGGCGTTGTGGTGGGCGCCTGTAGTCCCAGCTAATCGGGAGGCTGAGGCAAGAGAATCGCCTAAGCCCAGGAGTTGGAGGTTGCTGTGAGCTGTGTGACGCCACGGTACTCTACCGAGGGTGATAAAGTGAGAGATTCTGTCTCTACAAAAAAAAAAAAAAATTATTTGTTCTAGTAAAACTGAAATGCTTAGGTTCTACACAACCTGATGTTGCCATTTTAACATTATAGGTTTGTTTATGATTTAAAACAACCTTCTTTCAGACGCTCTTTTTACTTGCACAACTGGAAACTTGCCACACCTAAGGTTTTAAAAACTTGTAATATTAATAAGCTCCAACACTTCAGCAGCCTCTCTCTCAAGCATACCTCCTGAAATTCTCTGCTTTTGAAGACACTCTAAAGTACAACTTCCAATGATACAGCACCACTGGGAACTTAGGGAAACCACAGAAGCAGAAAACCTAGGAAACACTGACAAGCACCTGGAGTATTTCTTTCTGAAGACAGGGTGGAAGGTGCAAAGAGTGCCAAACTCAGTACAGTGTCTTCTCTTCACTGAGGTTTTGATTTCCCAGGTTTTGATTACCTGTAGTCAATTATGGTCTGAAGATAGGTGGGTACAGTAAATAAGACACAAAGAGAGCAAGAGTGAAAGAGAACACATTCATATAATTTTATTACATTATATTGTTAAAATTGTTCTATTCATTATTAGTTATTGTTGTTAATGTCTTCCTGTGCCTAATTTATAATTTTTTTTTTATTCTTTTTTTGTTGTTGTTGCAGTTTGGCCAGGGCTGGGATTGAACTCATCACCCTTGGTATATGGGAACAGCAACCTACTCACTGAGCCACAGGCACCACCTGCCTAATTTACAAATTAACTCTATCAAAAGTATGCATGTATATTGTCTCGGCATCTGTGGCTCAACAGGCTAAGGCGCCAGCCACATACACCTGAGCTGGCAGGTTCGAATCCAGCCTGGGCCCGCCAAACAACAATGACAGCTGCAACCAAGAAATGACCGGGCGTTGTGGCGGGCACCTGTAGTCCCAGCTACTTGGGAGGCAGAGGCAGGAGACTCCTTTGAGCTCAGGAATTGGAGGTTGCTGTGAGCTGTGATGCCACAACACCCTATCCAGGGTGACAGCTTGAGTCTCTGTCTCAAAAAAAAAAAAAAAAAAAAAGTATGCATGTATAGAAAAATTTTAGTACATAATAAGATTTGGTACTATTTATGATTTTAGGCAACCACTGGGAGCTTTGGAATGTACCCCCCAAGGATAAGGAGAACTACTGTACTTGGAGTTTGTAGCCACAAACCAGGTACCAGTATGTGAACTGTGAGGGTAGATAGCAATTGCTAATCTATGGCTATCACCTTCAATACAAAGGATAAGTTGTGGCTCTCTATATCTGCAATCCTCAACCAGTTATTTATCTCAGCGCTAATGCAACAGTGGCCTAGAAGCATATTTACCTACCTACTTAAAAAATAAAAATGGAAAGATTTTATATAAAGGGAAAACACATAAAAAGCTTAATAAAATTTGTTTTTTGGCTTAGTGCGCGTAGCTCAGTGGTTACAGTGCCGGCCAAATGCACTGAGGCTGCGGGTTCGAACCCAGCCTGAGCCAGCTAAACAACAATGACAACAGCAACAACAACAAAAAATAGCCAAGTATTGCAGCGGGTGCCTTTAGTCCCAGCTACTTGGGAGGCTGAGGCAAGAGAATAGCTTAAGCCCAACAGTTTGAGGTTGCTGTGAGCTATGACATCATGACACTCTACTCAGAGCAACATAATGAGTTTCTGTCTCAAAAAAGAAAAAAAATTTGTTTTGAGCCATATGACCTGCTTGTTTGTATCTTATTATATATAGAAAAGCCCTTTACAATCTAAAAGCTCAAGTTAGATAAGTTTTTATGAAGTTTGAAAGTAGAAGTTTTGTTGTTTTTTATTTTTAACCTGAGTATCTGCTTTTCCTCCACAGGGCTATGTGGTTCAGGAGAAACTGACCTCAACACTAGCTCAGGGGTGTTAATAAAGATCAAAGCCAGTTAGTACAAGGTACCCCTGGCAATGGTCGCTGGTCCAGCTGTGGACATGATGTGCCCTAGGCTCATCAAACAAAGTAAGGGAAAGGCATAATCCATGTGTAGGAAAGAGCTGTCATCTCAGTGATGGTATCAATTGGTTGTCTTTTCCAAATAAATTGAGGTTGTCCTGGTTTTCTGTAGGTGGAGTAATTTTGTATTCTGAACATTTTTAATATTCTGAGGCTGAAGTCGTCTTTAAATCATATAATGAATGTTTCATTTTAGTAGGCAATCGGCCCAGTGGGATTCAGATCACAAGATCCAACCAATCTTCTGTGGGTATAATTTAAATATCAGTAACACAGTCAAAGCTTTGCAGAGCTATTGGGATCTGTCTGGCATGAGTACTACTCAGTGGCCAGTCTAGGACCCAGGTGGTGATCTAGCTCACAGTTCAATTCCAAAGCCTTTGGTATGCTCTTTAAAGGTGGGCCTGGGAGTTCATAAACAACTTTAAGAGGTCTCCTTCCCACATTCTTCTCTCTCTTTCTTTCTATTTTTAAAGATATTAATCAGGCTCGGTGCCCGTAGCTTAGTGTTTAGGACACCAGCCACATACATTAAGGCTGGTGGGTTTCAACCAGGCCCAAGCCTGCTAAAACAACGACAACTGCAACAAAAAAATAGCTGGGCATTGTAGCCAGTACCTGTAGTCCCAGCTACTCAGGAATCACTTAAGCCCAAGAGTTGGAGGTTGCGGTGAGCTGTGATGCCATGGCACTCTACCAAGGGTGACAGAGTGAGACTCTATCTCAAAAAATAAATAAATAAATAAAATAAAGACCTCAATTGGCTTTATTTGCAGTTTTAGAGTTGGGCAACACTTCATCTTATAAAATACAGGGTTTCCTTGGGGGCAGTGCCTGTGGCTCAGTGAGTAGGGTGCCGGCCTCATATGCCGGAGGTGGTGGGTTCAAACCCAGCCCTGGCCAAAAACTGCCAAAAAAAATACAGGGTTTCCATAAAGTTCATGTGCAATTTAAAATAATTTTACATTGTGAATTGCATACACAACCTGTAGAATAAGTGTTCTTTATGAAACACTTTATAGGGTCTTTATAGGGTTTCCATAAAGTTCATGTGCAATTTAAAATAATTTTACGTTGTGAATTGCATACACACCCTGTAGAATAAGTGTTCCCTCTCTTCTCATTTTTTCCCAAGTACTTTCTACCTTCTTGGCACTCCCCTTTTCTGTCTGCCAGCCAGAAAACTGGAGCTTTAGCTACAATATTCTATCACATATTTGGGGGGCTAGGCAGCAATGGGACAGCGAAAGAAAAAAATGATGGGGGTTTTTCTCACTCTTTGAGGACTATATCCTCTCTAAATAGAGGTTCCCCTCCCTTACAGTTTCAGGCGTATGTGGACCCCTGCTGCTGTCCCTACCAACACAAGCACAAGATTGCTTGGGGCAGGAGAAAAAAGAGAAAATGTTTCAAAGAGAGGAGTTTCTTTTACTCTGAGCATTAGAAGTTTCTTTTTCCACTCCCGCCAGAATTAAGAGGACTTATCCTGGAGTTCTCTCTGTCCAGGCCTGATGCCCACTTTCCTGTTTGGGTTGCTTTGAGTTCAGTCTAGGGATACTAGAAATAAAAGGGAAAACTTCCAGCTGGATTTATGGTACTTCAAATTCTGGTCTTCTCTAATCCACCTGCTACTATTTATTTTTCAGAGTCTTCCACTGCTGCTCTATGCATTCTGTCCAGGTTTTCAGCTGCGTTCAGTGGGCAAGGCTGAGCAGAATGTGCTTACTATGTCTTCCAGAATTGGACCCCCTCTACCTGAGCAAATCTTTTCAAATGTAATGGTCATATAGTATTTTAATGTGTTTTATAAAATAATAGAAAGTTCCTGACTCCATGTTTTAAGGATGAAGTTTGAGTAATAACTTTTTTTTTTTGAGACAGAGTCTCACTGTGTCACCCTCAGTAGAGTGCTGTAGCTTCACAACTCACAGCAACCTCAAACTCTTGCACTTAAGCGATTCTCTTGCCTCAGCCTCCCTAGTAGCTGGGACTACAGGCCCCTGCCACAATGCCCAGATATTTTTTGGTTGCAGTTGTTAATGTTGTTTAGCAGGCCTGGCCGGGCTCGGACCTGCCAGCCTCGGTGTATATGGCTGGCACCCTACTCACTGAGCTATAGGAGCCGAGCCTAAGTAATAATTATTTTTAAAAGATAATTTGGTTTGCTTTACAGAAAAATATTAAGTAACTCTAGGCCAGGCACGATGGCTCACGCCTGTACTCCTAGCACTCTGGGAGGCTGAGGTGGGTAGATCACCTGAGCTCACAGGTTCAAGACTAGTTTGAGTAAGAGTTAGACCCTGTCTCTAAAAATAGTTGGGCGTTGTGGTGGGTGCCTGTAGTCCCAGCTACTCGGGAGGCTGAGGCAAGAAAATCGCTTGAACCCAGGAGTTTGAGGTTGCTGTGAGCTAGGACACCACTCTACTAAGGGCAACAAAGTGAGACTATGTCTCAAAATATATATATATATATATATATATATATATGTATAGGTATATGTATAATAGAACTCTAAGATATTACTATAATGTGACAAAAATCATGAAAACAGTATAAAAATGACAGAGGTAGTCTGAGAAATATGCTCAAGATAAAAGACACTAGTTTATTTATTTATTTATTTATTTATTTATTTATTTATTTATTTTGAGATAGAGCCTCAAGCTGTCACCCTAGATAAGAGTGTTGTGGCATCACAGCCCACAGCAACCTCCAACTCCTGGGCTCAAGCAAGTCTCTTGCCTCAGCCTCCCAAGTAGCTGGGACTACAGACACCCGCCACAACAGCCGGCCATTTTTTGGTTGTAGCCGTCATTGTTGTTTGGCGGACCCTGACTGGATTCGAACTCGTCAGCTCAGGTGTACGTGGCTGGCACCTTATCCCACTAAGGCACAGGTGCCGAGCCAAGACACTTTATATATTTTTTATTTTTTTTGAGACAGAGCCTCAAGTTGTCACCCTGGATAGAGTACTGTGGCATCACAGCTCACAGCAACCTCCAATTTCTGGGCTCAAGCGAGTCTTCTGCCTCTGCCTCCCAAATAGCTGTGACTACAGGCCCCCACCACAATGCTTGGTCATTTTTTGGTTGCAGCTGTCATTGTTGTTTGGTGGGCCCGGGCTGGATTTGAACCCACCAGCTCAGGTGTACATGGCTGGCGCCTTAGCCCGTTGAGCCATAGGCACCGAGCCCAAGACACTTTATATTTTTAAAGCTACTTCTGTATAGTTCTATTTTTATAATATTATAAATGAATTTATAAATATATATATTCATATTATATATGAATTTATAATTACATATTTATATATACATATAATTAAATATTATATATTAATTTATAATGTACATATTAGTGTACATTATAAATTCATATATAATAAAATCCAAGTGAACCTGCTTTATACGATTTGCCTTTTGTTAACTGACCTTGAGTTGTTTCCCTCTAGCTCATACAATCTACAGAATACTAAGAAAGAATACGGAAGGTCATTCAGGGACCTGTAAACAAAATTTTCCTCAGGAAGATAGGTCTGAGGGACTTGGAAAGGACAGAATGTAGAAGGATTCCACAGACATTAGCCAGTAAATGAAAAGACCATGGATTCAGAAGTTATCCTCTTAAAAGTTTACCTAACTTAACCTAGAGTATAAGGAACTCTTCCTTGATATTCCTATATCTTTTTCCCACCCAATATTAGGTAGTCCTAACTATAATCCCTGGTTCCTCTATCTACCTGAAGTCCTTAACACCCATAATAACGATCATCTTTTTTTTTTTTAATTTATTTTATATTATATTTATTTATTTATTTTTTTGCAGTATTTGGCTAGGACTGGGTATGAACCTGCCACCTCCAGCATATGGGGCCAGCGCCCCACTCCTTTGAGCCACAGGCGCCACCCAATAATGATCATCTTAGTGTCATCTTTGTAACCCAGACATCACACAGAGATGTATATAGTTCATCAGTGAGGTGAGGATTCAAAGGACGATGAAAAGGGATGAAACCATGTTTAGTAAAGAGTCATAATGACTTCTCTCTCAATAGAAGCAGCTGCTATATATTCAACTATGTTAGTATCAACCAGGGATTTAGCAGACATCTTAAAAACTGACAATAAGGACAAAATGCAAATGGTGTGTGTGTGTTTGTGAGGCATGTGGTGATTGTGCCAGGGAGAAGTTTTCAGTATTCTAGGGACTCTGTCCATACCTAGCCTAGCATTGCTGAGTGATGACTCAGGCATTCTCTTGGCTGCTGAACAAAGTCTGTCCCTAATTGGAGACCTACCAAAATCGAAGGAAAATACATTCTATGGTGACAGATTTTCCCCCACTTTATAATGGGTGCCATCAATATTACATTGTCCCCAAGGTTGTATTAAAAGAGATATTTGCATAATAATTTGCATTTAAGCTTGTCTGCTCCAGCTCCTTTATAATTTTAAACGTAGTCACCGCAATCACACATTCTGAGATCACTGCATTCCCCTTGTCAGTGATGGTTCCCTATCTCAAGATTCCTTCCTCTACACCACTTCTTGTACCCTGTCAATCACCAAGTCCTATGGGTTCTTCCTTAGGAACCTTGATTCTATTTCTTTCCATCACATCTTTACAATGACCAGTAAGACTCCCTTCCTCTCTGATCTCAGCTCTCATCACTCTCTCCCTCACTTATTCCTTATCAGTCACATTGGCCTCTCCTCACTATTCACTGACATAGCAGGCACTCTCTCATCTCAAACCTCTGCAGTCCTGTTTCTGCTGCCTAGAATGCTCTTCCCTCAGATTTTCATGTGGCTTGCTTCCTTACTTTGTTCAGATGTGTGGTCAGAAGTTACCTTCTCAGTGAAGCCTTTCCTGGTCATTCTATATAAAGTCATTCCCTGCTTAACACTCCATTATCTCTGTCCATTTGTCTTCCTCCCTGGGAATTATCACTACCTAAACATAGTATATATTTGCTTATTTATTGTACTTTATAGTGACTTTTACAGTCACTATTGTACTTATAGTGACTTTTATAGTCACCTCTAGACTATAAGCTCCATGAGGACAGGAGTACTGTTTTGGTCACAGCTATACCCCAAGTACTTAGAATAGCACCTAGCAGAAAACATGTTCAGTAATTATTTTCTGAAATAATGAACAAAACTACCTTCACCAGCCAGGCACAGTGGCTCATGCCTATAATCCTAGCACTGTAGGAGACTGAGGCAGGAGGATCAATTGAACTGGAGTTCGACACCAGCCTGAGCAAGAGTGAGGCCCAATCTCTACTAAAATAGAAAATTTGGCTCGGCGCCTGTGGCTCAGCGGGCTAAGGCGCCAGCCACGTACACCTAAGCTGGTGGGTTCGAATCCAGCCCGGGCCCGCCAAACAACAATGACGGCTGCAACCAAAAAATGGCCGGGCGTTGTGGCGGGTGCCTGTAGTTCCAGCTACTTGGGAGGCAGAGGCAAGAGACTCGCTTGAGCCCAGGAATTGGAGGTTGCTGTGAGCTGTGATGTTACAGCACTCTATCCAGGGTGAAAGCTTGAGGCTCTGTCTCAAAAAAAAAAAAAAAAAGAAAAGAAAATTTAAGCTGGGTGTGGTGGTTCATGCTTGTAATTCCAGCACTTGGGAGGCTGAGACGGGTGGATTGCCTAAGCACACGAGTTGGAGACCAACCTGAGCAAGAGTGAGACCTTGTATCTAAAAAATAGCTGGGCACTATTACCTGGGAGTCTGAGGCAAGAGAATTACTTGAAGCCAAGAGTTTGAGGTTGCTATGAGCTAAGACACCACGGCATTCTACCAAGGGTGACTAAGTGAGACTCTGTCTCCAAATAAATAAATAAAATAGAAAAGTTAGCCAGGTGTGGCAGTGGACACCTGTAGTCCCAGCTACTTGGGTAGCTGAGACATAAGTATCTCTTGAGCCCAAGAGTTTGAGTTTGCTGTGAGCTATGATGACCTCAGGGCACTCAACCTCAGAGCAACAAAGTGAGACTCAGTCTCAAGAAAACAAAACAAGCAAACAGACAAAACTATCTCCACATCCATTGCCCTCTAATCTAATTTAGGCTATCATCAGCTCTAGGCTACTTTACTGTAACTGCCCTTTACTTGATCTTCCTCTATTCAACCTAAAATTCAAAATGTCATTTTCATTGCCTTGGAGATAAAGTCCTAAGTTCTAAACATGGTTCACCAAGTCTTTCTTGCTTTGATCCTGCATACCTCTCGAGCCCACCCCTCTTTCCTTATAGCATGACTATGCTCCAGCTATTCTAATCATTTTTAGTTCCCCTAAGGAACTATTTTCTCTTACTTTCTGAAAGGGCTTTCCCAATTAACTGCTCCATCCTCTAGTGGGTTCTCATCATTCCCCTGGCTACCCATTCCTTCCTAAATATGACTCTTACTTATCCTTTACATCTTCTTATATTCATTTCTTCCTCCAGAATACTTTCCCCTGCACGCCCCCAAGACTTGGTTCAGTGTACCTTCTATGTGCTCAGAGAATACATGTACTTTCTCTTATTCAGCATCTACCATGTCGCACTATAATTGGCTATTTGCTTGACTGTACCCCAACTACAACAAATCTGAGGCAGACACAGTGCCAAGAACACAGCAGGTACTTAATAAACTCTGTTGACTGAAACACTAAATTAATAAACAACTTTCTACTTCAGTGTCCTCTTTGAGAAATTAATAATTGCAATGTCTAAGATTCTTTTCATATACCCTCAAAAGAGAAAAAAATTTTCTGATAAAAAATTGAGAAGGTAGGGTGGTGCCTGTGGCTCGTCAAGTAGGGCGCCAGTCCCATATACTGAAGGTGGCGGGTTCAAACCTGACCTCAGCTGAACAGTAAATCAGAAAAATAGCAAGTGTTATGGCAGGCGCCTGTAGTACCAGCTACTCGGGAGGCTAAAGCAAGAGAATCGCCTAAGCCCAGGATTTGGAGGTTGCTGTGAGCTGTGTGACACCACGGCACTCTACCGAGGGTGATAAAGTGAGACTCTGTCTCTACAAAAAAAAAAAAAAAAAATTGAGAAGGCAAAAGTAACTTTTTAATTGGGGTTTGAAAAACAGGATAATGGGCTTGGCGCCTGTGGCTCAGTGGTCTAAGGCGCCAGCCACGCACACCTGAGCTGGAGGGTTTGAATCCAGTCCCGGCCGGCCAAACAATGACGGCTGCAACCAAAAAATGGCCAGGCATTGTGGCAGGCGCCTGTAGTCCCAGCTACTTGGGAGGCAGAAGGCTTGCTTGAGCCCAGGAATTGGAGGTTGCTGTGAGCTGTGATGCCACAGCACTCTATCCAGGGTGACAGCTTGAGGCTCTGTCTCAAAAAAAAAAAAGAAAGAAAAACAGGATAATCTGGGGCGGCGCCTATGGCTTAGTGAGTAGGGTGCCAGCCGCATATACTGAGGATGGTGGGTTTAAACCCGGCCCTAGCCAAACTGCAACAAAAAAATAGCTGGGCGTTGTGGCAGGCACCCATAGTCCCAGCTACACAGGAGGCTGAGGCAAAAGAATCACCTAAGCCCAAGAGCTGGAGGTTGCTGTGAGCTGTGATGCCACAGCACTCTACCGAGGGTGACAAAATGAAACTCTGTCTCTACCAAAAAAATAAAAAGAAAGAAAAAGAAAAACAGGATAATCTTTCAGATCAAATAGAGCACTTTTTAAACCAAGATGAAATCCAAGAAAAACCAGAACACCAATGGAAATAGTTACAGACAATATAAAAAGTTATAAAGTGTTTAAAATAATCTATATTTAAATGTTGTATACCCTAGAATACTTTACACATTGACCAGAGCTACTAGCCAATAGTTCCACTTACAGAAGACCCTTAGGAATTAGTACACCTAGGCAATAACCATCAATGGCTACTTACATGGAAATATATATTAATAATTATTGGCTCAGAACCCATAGCTCAGCAGTTAGGGCACCAGCCACATTTACCAGGACAGGCAGGTTCTAACCCTGCCTGGGCCTGCTAAACAACAATGACAATGGCAACAAAAACAAAAAAATAGTGGGGCATTATGGAGGGTGCATGTAGTCCCTGCTACTTGGGAGGCTGAGGCAAGAGAATTGTTTAAGCCCAAGAATTAGAGGTTGCTGTGAGCTGTGACACCACAACACTCTGCCGAGGGCGACACAGTAAGACTCTGTCTCAAAAAATAATAATAATAATAACAATTATTATTAAATACTTCTTCCAATAAAAAAAGGAATCTGAATCTAGCATCTAAATTTTAATTATCAATTTATAGATAACATAGTAAAGCCTAAAATAAATGTTTACTGACACCACTGTGATTCCATTACCAATATTCAAACTGAAGGAAATTCTACAGGAAAAATAACTCAGTTTCTTTCTTTCCTTTTTTTTTTTTTTTTTTTTTTTTGAGACAGAGTCTCAGTCTGTCACCTTGGATACAGTGCTGTGGCATCATAGCTCACAGCAACCTTAAACTCTTAGGCTCAAGTGATCCTCTTGTCTCAGTCTTCCCAGTCAGTTTCTGGGACTACAGGCACCCGCCACAACGCCATGCTGTTTTTTAGAGACACAGTCTTGCTCTTGGTTAGGCTAGTCTCAAACTCCTGAGCTCAAGCAAACTATCCGCCTTGGCCTCCCACAGTGCTGGGATTTCAAGTGTGAGCCACTGACATTTTAAAAATTAAACATATATTTATATATTTTGTTCATATATCTTTTGTTACGAATTTTTATCTACTTTCTCTTTTTAACATGAATTGTCAATTCATTTGACAATTATACAAATAATTGTCATACATTATAATTGTCAATTATATGTATACCACAGAATACTATTGAGCCATAAAAAGGGCAGAGATTTTGTACCCTTTGTTACAATTTGGATGAATTTGGAGAACACTCTCCTAAGTATCAGAAAAATGGAAAAATAAGCATCACATATACTTAATATAAATTTGAAACTTGTACATGAACAACAACATGCTCACATGAGAGAAAAACTCAATTAAATTGGGGGGGGGGGCGGCGCCTGTGGCTCAGTGAGTAGGGTGCTGGCCCCATATACCGAAGGTGGCAGGTTCAAACCCGGCCTTGGCCAAACTGCAAAACAAAAAAAATAGCCTGGCGTTTTGGCAGGCGCGTATAGTCCCAGCTACTTGGGAGGCTGAGGCAAGAGAATCGCCTAAGCCTAGGAGTTGGAGGTTGCTGTGAGCTGTGTGACGCCACAGCACTCTACAGAGGACGATAAAGTGAGACTCTGTCTCTACGAAAAGAAAAAAAAAGAAAGAAGGAAAAAACCTGCATGATCCTTTCAACTAATGGAGAAAAAGCATTTGACAAAATTCAATACCTTTCATGATAATAAGATTCAACAAACTAGGACTACAAGGAAATTACCTCAGCATAGTAAAGGCCATATACAAAAAAACCCACAGTAATATCACACTCGAAAGACTGAAATTTTTCCTCTAAGATGAGGAATAAGACAAGAGTGCCTGCTTTCAACACTCTATATGCACTCAACATTATACTAGAAGTTCTAGCAATTAGGTAAAACAAAATAAAAGACATCCAGGTCTCTGGTTCTTCCGTGTGTCAGACAGCTGCTTCTTCTAGTGCAGCGCCAGCCACATCCCTGAGGTATCACAGTGAAAGTGAAGGTCAGAATAAATGGCTTTGGTCATATTGGGCGCCTGGTTACCAGGGCTGCGTTTAACTCTGGCAAAGTGGATACTGTCGCTATCAATGACCCCTTCATTGACCTCAACTACATGGTCTACATATTCTAGTATGATTCCACCCATGGCAAATTCTATGGCACAGTCAAGGCTGAGAAGGGGAAGCTTGTCATCAATGGAAATCCCATAACCATCTTCCAGGAGCGAGATTCCACCAAAATCAAATGGGGTGAGGCAGGCGCTGAGTATGTTGTGGAGTCCACTGGCGTCTTCACCACCATGGAGAAGGCTGGGGCTCACCTACAGGGGGTTTGCCAAAAGGGTCATCATCTCTGCCCCTTCTGCTGATGCCCTCATGTTTGTGATGGGTGTGAACCATGAGGAATACGAAAACAGCCTCAGCATTGTCAGCAATGCCTCCTGTACTACCAACTGCTTACCCCCGTTGGCTAAGGTCATCCATGGCATGGTAGAGGGACTCATGACCATAGTCCATGCCATCACTGCCACCCAGAAGACTGTGGATGGCCCCCCTGGGAAAGGCGTGATGGTCATGGGGCTCTGTAGAACATCATCCCTGCCTCAACTGGTGCAGCCAAGGCTGTGGGCAAGGTCATCCCTGAGCTGAATGGGAAGCTCACTGGCATGGCCTTCAGTGTCCCCACAGCCAACGTGTCAGTCATGGAGAAGGCTGCCAAATACAATGGTATCAAGAAGGTGGTGAAGAGGCATCAGAGGGTCCCCTCAAGGGCATCCTGGGTTATGCGGAGCACCAGGTCATCTCCTCTAACTTTAACAGTGACACCCATTCTTCCACGTTTGATGCTGGGGCTGGCACTGCCTTCAATAACCACTTTGTCAAACTCATTGCCTGGTATGATAATGAATTTGGCTACAGCAACAGGGTGGTAGATCTTATGGCCCACATGGCCTCCAAGGAGTAAGAACTCCCAGCCACAGCCAGAGCACGAGAGGAAGAGAGAGGCCCTTAGCTGCTGGGGTGACCCTGCCTACTCAGTCCCCCACTCCATGAGAATCTCCCCTTGACACAGTTTCCACACCAGATCCCCTAAAGAACGGGAGGGGCCTAAAGAACGGAAGGAGCTACACCTTGTCATATAACAGTAATAAAGTTCCCTGAATTCAGCCAATAAGTAAATAAATAAAATAAAAGACATCCAGGTGGGAAATGGGTATCTTCTGTGTATAAGATCACGTCATCTGCAAACATTTGCAGAAAAGCCAAACAATTATACAACAAAACTTTTAGACTAATAAATTCAGCAAAATTATAGGATAAAAAAATCAGCACTCCCAAACGAGTTGCTACCAGTTGCAAAGGATAATAAGGCCATTTGGAGACATAAAAATATTAAATAATAAAAAAAGAAAAAAATCCAAGTGTGATGGCTCACACACCCTGGGAGCCAAGGCCAGAATGCTGCTTGAGGTTGAGAGTTCCAAAACATCCCAAATAAGAGGGATACCCTCTCTCTACAAACAACAGAAAAATGTGCTGAGCATGTAAGAGCATGCCTATAATCCTAGCTACTTGGGAGGCTGAGGCAGGAGAATCATTTGAACACAGGAATTTGACCACGCCATTGTACTTTTAGGCAGGGCGACAGAGAGAGACTCTGTCTAAGGAAAACAAACAAAACCAAGGCCAGGTGAGGTGGCTCACACCTGTAATCCTAGCTCTCTGGGAGGCTGAGACAGGGGCATTGCTTGAACTCAGGAGATTGAGACCAGCTTTGCTCAGCTGAGCAAGACCAAAACCCTTCTCTACTAAAAATGGAAAAATTAGGTGGGCATTGTGGCAAGCACCTGTAGTCCCAGCTACTCATGGGGTTGAGTGAAGATTCCCAAGAGTTTGAGACTGCTGTGAGCTATGATGACACCATGGCACACAACCTAGGGCAACAGAGTGAGACTCTGTCTCAACAACAACAAACAAATCTACCCCACACAAAATAAAAACTTAGCTGCATTTCTATACAGTAACAACGTACATTCCTAAAAGGAAATGAAGAAAACAATTCCATTTATTACCACATCAAAAAGAATAAAACACTTAGGGTTAAACCTAACCAAGGAAATAAAAGACCTGCACATGGAAAACTATAAAACAATGCTAAAAGAATTAAAGAAGACATGAATAAATGGAAAGATATCTCCATGTTCATGAATTGGCTATTCAATGAATATTGTTAGGATGGCAACAGTAACTAAAGCCATCTACAGATTCAGTGTAATCCCTATCAAAATCCCAAGAATATATTTTGCAAAACTAGAAAAATTCACCCTAACCTTCATATGGAATCTCAAGGGACTCTGAATAGCCAAAACAATCTTGCAAAAGAATAGTTCACTGTCTCACACTTCCTGATTTCAAAATTTAACTACACAAAGCTACAATAATCAAACAGTGTGATACTGGGATAAAGACAGACATATAGACAAATGGAATAGAATAGAGAGTCTGAACCTTGAGTACATTATGATGAGTGAAACCAGTCACAAAAAAACAAATTCTATGTGATTCTACATGAATAAGTATCAAAAGTAGTCACGTTCATAGAAAGCATAATAGAATGGTGCTGTCAAGGGTTAGGGAGGAGGGAGAAATGGGTAGTTGCTGTTGTATTAGCGTATAAGTTTTCAGTTTTGCAAGATGAAAAAGTTGTGAAGATCTATTGCACAATATAGTAGGAATATACTTAAAACTATTGAACTTACACACATGGTCCCTGACTTAATGGTGGTGCAACTTACAATATCTTTGACTTATGATGAGTTTATCTGAATGCACGCCATATGGAGAGAACGTGGCAAATTTCATGTTACAAGTTTTTTGCCTTTTCAATATTATAGGAAAAAGAAGAACAGAAAGTCCAGAAATAAATCTTCAAATATACATCAAATGATTTTGACAAAGGTGCCAAGACCTTTCAATGGAGAGAGAACTATCTCTAACAAACAGTGCTGAGAAAACTGTAACACATCACAAGGAAAAAGAACGAAGTTATAACCCTAACATGACACCACATACAAATAGATCACAGACCCAAATACAGGGAAAAAGCTTCTACACTGGATTTGGCAATAATTTCTTGAATATGATGCCAGAAACACAGCCAATAAAAGGAACAATACATAAAGTGGACTGCGTCAAAATGAAAACTTTTTTTGCATCGAAGGAAACCATTGAGAGAGTGAAAAGGCAACCCCACAGACTGGGATAAAATATTTGCAAATGATATATCTGATAAAGCTTTAATACCCAGAACATATTAAGAATCACAACTCAAGGCAGGGCATGGTGGCTGACTGTAATCCTCTCCCTCTAGGAGTTCTAGAACAGCCTAAGTAAGAGTGAGAGCCCATCTGTACTAATTGTGGCAGGCGCCTGTAGTCCAGTTACTTGGGAGGCTGAGGCAGGAGGATTCCTGGGAGTTCGAGGTTGCTGTGAGGTAGGCTGAGGTCTTGGCATTCTAGCCTGGGCAACACAGTGAGGAAAAAAGAATGTACTACCCAACAGCAATAAAAAAATTCAAACTACTCAATTAAAAATGGGCAAAGGACTTGAATAGACATTTCTCCAAAGCAGATATACAGCTGATTAGCTTACGAAAAGCTCTTCAACATTAGTAATCACCAAGAAATGCAAGTCAAAACCACAATGAGATACCACTTCTTATCCATTAGGATGGCA
The DNA here is from genome assembly GCA_963573935.1 of Arctocebus calabarensis. Lineage (NCBI taxonomy): Eukaryota > Metazoa > Chordata > Mammalia > Primates > Lorisidae > Arctocebus > Arctocebus calabarensis. The sequence continues at coordinate 26,363 of CAUYON010096628.1, forward strand.
ATTATCAAAAAACAAAACAAAAAATAACATGTGCTGTTGAGGATGTGGAGAAATTGAAATATTTTCGTACTGCTGCTAAGAATGTAAAATGGTGCAGCTATGGCAAAGAGTATGGTGGTTTCTCAAAAAATAAAAATAGAACTACCATATGATCCAGCAATTCCTCTTCTGGGTATACAGATGCTTCTCAACTTACAATGGGGTTATGTTCCAATAAACCATTGTTAATATCACGAATCAAAAATGCATTTAATACACTTAACCTCCCAACATCGTGGGTTGGCCTCCCTTAAATGTGCTCAGAACACTTACATTAACCTACAGCTGGGAAAACTCATCTAATAGAAAGTCTATTTCATAATGCAATGTTGAATACTGCATGTAATTTACTGATACTGTACTGAAAGTGAAAAATAGAATAGGTTGTATTTTAGGTTTGTGCTAAATGCATATAAATCGCTTTCACACCACTATAAACTCAAAAAATTGTAAGTCAAACCACTGTAAGATAGGGACCAACTGTATACTCAAAAGGGCTGAAAGCAAAGACTCAGATACTTGTATACTCATGTTGATGGCAGCATTACTCACAATAGGCAAGAGGTGGAATTAATCCGAAAGTCCATTGACAGATGAATAGATAAATAAAATGTAGTATATACTTACAAACGAAATATTCCTCAGCCTAAAATAGGAAAGAAATTTTGACACATGCTATAGCATGGACAAACCTCAAGGACATTACACTAAGTGAAACAGGCAGTGACAAAATGACAAATATATGATTCCACTTTTACAGGGGACCAAGAGTATTCAAATTCACAGAGAAAGAATGAATGGCAGTTTCCAGGGGTTAGGAGGAAAGGGGTAAATAGGAGTTAGTGTTTAATGGGTACAGAGTTTCAGTTGGGGAAGATGAAATAGTTTTAGAGAAGGATGGTAGTGATGGGTGCAGAACACAAATGTACTTAATATCATAAAACGGTATACTCAAAAATGGTTAATATGGTAAATTTTATGTTATATTTTACTAATAGAAATGGTTAACAGGAGGTGCCTGTGGTTCAAGGACTGTAGGGCATCAGTCCAATACACCAGAGGTAGTGGGTTCAAACCTGACTCCGGCCCAAAACTACGACAATAACAAAAAGAAATGGTTAAAATGGGTATTTTATGTTATACATATTTTACCCCAACTGAAACCTCACTCTAAAAAAAGAGACAATGTTAATCCTGAAAAATCAAGAAATAACAGGGGAAGAATATTTTTTATTTATTTCTTTTTTTTATCAGAGTGATGAAGTGATAGTTTATTTTATTTTTATTTATTTATTTATTTATTTATTTTGTAGAGACAGAGTCTTACTTTATTGCCCTTGGTAGAGTGCCATGGCATCACACAACTCATAGCAACCTCCAACTCCTGGGTTTAGGTAATTCTCTTGCCTCAGCCTCCCGAGTAGCTAGGACTACAGGTGCCCGCCACAATGCCCAACTACATTTTTTTTTTTTAAATAAATAGAATCTAGTACTTTTATTTATTTACTGTTGTTGCAGTTGTCATTGCTGTTTTTTAGCTGGCCAGGGCTGGGTTCGAAACCGCCACCCTCGGTATATGGGGCTGGCACCCAACCCTCTGAGCCACAGTCACCGCCCCTATTTTTTTTTTTTTTTTTTGCGACAGTCTCACTACATCGTCCTCAGTAGAGTATACAGGTGTCACAGCTCACAGCAACCTCTAACTCTTGGGTTTAAGCGAGACTCTTGTCTCAGTCTCCCAAGTAGCTGGGACTAAAGGCACCCGCCATAATGTGTGGCTAATTTTTTGTTGCAGTTGTCATTGTTGTTTAACTGGCTGGAACTGCCAGCCTCAGTGTATGTGACTGGTGCTGTGACCACTGTGCTACAGCTGCCAAGCTGGAGTGATAGTTGATTAAAGATAGGTAGGAAGGGTCGGCGCCTGTGGCTCAACGAGCTAAGGTGCCAGCCACGTACACCTGAGCTGGCGGGTTTGAATCCAGCCCCGGCCCGCCAAACAACAATGACGGCTGCAACCAAAAAATGGCCAGGTGTTGTGGGGGGCACCTGTAGTCCCAGCTACTTGGGAGGTGGAGGCAGGAGACTCGCTTCTCTCCAGGGTGACAGCTTGAGGCTCTGTCTCAAAAAAAAAAAAAAAAAAAAAGATATAGAGGAAATAAAGGATAGACAGGAGAGCTCCCAATACAACGGAAAGGGTCTCTAATGAGTTGTCCATAAGAGTATTTTTTAAAGCAAGGAGTTAAAATACCACAAGAAATTTAATTTAGCAAGGGAGGTTTGGATAAGGAAAGGGGAATTGTAGCTCAGGTACCTGCTGTTTTCTGTTTTAAATCTATGTATCTATACTACTTTGACAAGAAAATGAAGAACTTAAGCAGTTTGGTAGAGGGCAAAATTAATCAAATGTAATCACAATGAGTTGCCCATTTCAGGACACTGGAAATATGAAACCTGTACAATAACTCTGCTTTCTTCCGCTAGAGGATATAGCCTTGCCAACACTGAGCTTTGTTCAAGAATTGGGAAAGCCAAACCAAATGTTTTTAAACATTTCCTTACGTGGAAGCATTAGTGTACGTTTTCTGCAATGATGGAGGATGTGATGATAAAACGAGTAATGTGGCTGTAAGATTTGGGCTGTTTTCTCAGCAGAGGCAGGGTCTTTCTGGTCAGAGCATCTGTGACTAAGAGTCCCTTAGATAATCCAAGGATCAGGAACAAAAGCCTTCCCAACACGTTTAGTCACTTTGTTTCCATCGTGTAAACATGCATGCATGCAACTTAAAGTTTAGGCATATAAGCAGTTTCTTAGTAAACACTCCAAATGCTCCAGCAAGTTAATGTCTAAATTTCTCCTGACCTAAAACATCTTAGGAAATTTAAAAAGTATCTTTAGGTAATTTAGGTAATTATGAAGAAACAGTATGTATTTGTGTGTGTTGTGTATGTGTCTTTTTTAAGTTTCTAGTTATAAAGGGAAATCTTAAATGTTCGCCAAAACTACTGAAGCCCCTTTAGAAAATTTCATTTCTTTTTTTTTTTTTTTTTTGAGACACAGCCTCAAGCTGTCACCCTGGATAGAGTGCCGTGGCATCACAGCTCACGCAACCTCCAATTCCTGGGCTCAAGCGAATCTCCCGCCTCCGCCTCCCAAACAGCTGGGACTACAGGCGCCCGCCACAATGCCATTTCCTGGTTGTAGCCGTCATTGTTATTCGGTGGGCCCAGGCTGGATTCGAACCCACCAGCTCAGATGTACATGGCTGGCGCCCTAGCCCATTGAGCCACAGGTGCTGAGCCAGAAAATTTCATTTCTTTCATGTAAGAAAAGCAAGGCTAATGACACTGTTAGATGTTACTGACGCTCTCACTGCTTCAGTTTACCACTTCCTTTCTGTCAAGTAGTACTCTGTGGTCTAGGCTACAGTCCCATGGCTTCAGCCTAACTCACAGCAACCCTGGCTCAGCCTGCCAAATAGGTGGGACTATAGGGACCTGCCACAATGCCTAGCTAATTTTTCTATTTTTAGTAGAGACAGGGTCTCCACTGCTGCTCAGGATGGTCTAGAACAGGGGTCCTCAAACTGCGGCCCGCTGAGGACGTTTATCTGCCTGCTGGGTGTTTTTGCCTCCGCTGCCTGTCCTATTTAGCAGCGGACTCATCCTGCCGCAAAATCTGTTAGCGGAAAAACCATTGGTTGCATTCCCAAACAAAACATGTGGAGTCACTGGAAAAGTTGCAAAAGGAGTTCCAATTTAGATTTAAAGAGCTTCATCTCCATGAATAGGACATCCAGCTTTTCCATAACCTATTTTCTATTGACATTGAAAATGTGGAGGTCAGGCCCTGAAGTCACTGCTCTGGTGCCACCTCCAGCAGGCGGGAGCCAGGTGCTGAAGGGCGCGGTGTGGGCAGCCGAGAGCTCCTGCAGCTCCTGTTCCGGGTTCTGCGCTGGTGGCGGTTTTCTGGCTTCTCCATGGGGCTGGCCTGCGGCGCCCGGATGCTCTAAGAACGTTTCCACTGTTGCTCGGAGGACACACTCAGTGGGATTCAGAATTCCTAGAGAATTGCCTTTGTGAGAAGCTGAAAGTATTTCTTTAAATTCCTTCTCTTAGTTTTTCAAAGAGACATCAAGAAACCATGAATAACATTAGAATGAAGAGTTTGACTGCCACTTGCTTGATGAAAGTATTACTGCCAAGGACATTCCAGACCAAAAAAATTAATTAAGTTTCCTCTTCTGATGATATGGATGCCTACTATGTAGCAGACCTCAGAGATGTTCTTTTTGCAGCTTCTTTTTTTTTGGGCAGGGCTGGGTTTGAACCTGCCACCTCCGGTATATGGGGCCAGTGCTCTACTCCTTGAGCCACAGGCGCCACGCCACGGAGATGTTCTGAAGAAACACCAAAGATGGCTAAAAGCTCTTCCTCGTGTCACTCCCTTTTATGCAGTCAAATGTAATGACAGTAGAGCCATTGTGAAGACCCTCGCTGCCATTGGGACAGGATTTGACTGAGCTAGCAAGACTGAAATACAATTGGGGCAAAGTCTTGGGGTGCCTCCAGAGAGGATTACCTATGCAAATCCTTGTAAACAAGTGTCTCAAATTAAGTACGCTGCCAATAATGGGGTCTAGATGATGACTTTTGACAGTGAAGTCGAGTTGATGAAAGTTGCCAGAGTACAACCAAGGGCCAAGTTGGTTTTGCAGATTCCCACTGATGATTCCAAAGCAGCCTGTTGACTCGATGTTAAATTTGGTGCCACCCTCAAAATCAACAGACTTCTTTTGGAATGGGCAAAAGAGCTAAATATTGATGTCATTGGCGTCAGCTTCCACATAGGAAGTGGCTATCTGATCCTGAGACTTTCATGCAGGCGATCTCTGATGCCCGCTGTGTCTTTGACATGGGAGCTGAGGTTGGTTTGAGCATGTACCTGCTTCATATTGGTGGTGGCTTTCCTGAATCTGAGGATGTGAAGCTTAGATTTGAAGAGATCACTGGTGTAATCAACCCAGCATTGGACAAGTACTTTCCATCAGACTCTGGAATGAGAATCATAGTTGAGCCAGGCAGATATTATGTTGCATCAGCCTTCACACTTGCAGTTAATATCATTGCCAAAAAAATTGTATTAAAGGAACAGATAGGCTCTGATGATGAAGATGAGTCCAGTGAACAAACCTTTATATATTACATCAATGATGGAATATATGGATCGTTTAATTGCATTCTTTATGATCGTGCTCATGTAAAGCCTCTTCTGCAAAAGAAACCTAAACCAGATGAGAAGTATTATTCATCCAGCATATGGGGACCAACATGCGATGGCCTTGACCAGATAGTTGAGTGCTATGACCTGCCAGAAATGCATGTGGGCCCCTGGATGCTCTTTGAAAATACGGGTGCTTACACTGTAGCTGTCGCTTCTATTTTCAATGGATTCCAGAGGCCAACTATCTACTATGTGATGTTAGGACTGATGTAGCAACTCGTGCAGCAAATCCAGAACCCCGACTACCTACCCAAAGTAGAAGAGCAGGATGTTGGCACTCTGCCTGTGTCTTGTGCTTGAGAAAGTGGAATGAAACGTCACCCAGGAACTTGTGCTTCATTAATGTGTAGATATCATTCTGTAGCTGTTAACTGTGAGTTTAGCTTGAATTAAGGGATTTGGGGGGACCATTTAACTTAATTATTGCTAGTTTTGAAATGTCTTTGTAAGAATAGGGTTGGCACAGATGCAGCAATATGTAAGATTAGAAGATGGGGTCACACTTAGCTGTGTTCCTATGGAAACTATTTGAATATTTGTTTTATATGGATTTTTATTCAGTTTTCAGATATGCTATGAAAGAGCACCCCTCCGCTGCTCAGCAAGCATTTGTAGCTTGTACAGTAACACCAAAAGCTTAGTGTTGTGACCTGTTTTAAGATTAAGTATCTTAAAATTAAAAAAAAAGAAAGAAAATGTGGATACAATTTACCTAATGGAACTGGCTGAACTGCAGAATTGTGACTCTCTGAAAGGCACATTCAAGTCAAGCAGCCTTCCTAATTTCTATGCATCTCTCCCCTCTGAGACATATCCTAATCTCAGGAACCATGTACTCAAAGTGGCAACCATCTTTGGCAGCACTTATGTCTGTGAACAGACTTTTTCCAGAATGAAACATCTGAAATCTCCAACCAAATCTAGACCAATGCACACTTGCATCACTTGTTATGACTAGCAGTGACAAATATGGAACCGGACATTAACCATCTCATTAGCCAAAAGCAGGCCCACAGTTCCCATTGAAATACTGGTAAGTTTGTTGTTTTAACTTTATGTGTTCTTCATTTTAAATATTGTATATGTTCCCGTTTTGTTTTTTTACTTCAAAATAAGATATGTGCAATATGCATAGGAATTTGTTCATAGTTTCTTTTTTAAACTATAGTCCGGACCGCCAACGGTCTGAGGGACAGTAAACTGTTTAAAAAGTTTGAGGACCCCTGGTCTAGAACGTCTAAGCTCAAGTGATCCTGCCACCTCAGCCTTCCAGAGTGCTGGAATTACAGCTGTAAACCACCACACCCTGCTCTCAACTATTCCTTTAAAAAAAACACAAAAACTAAACATAAAGTTTTTAAAAATCAACTTTTATAGTGATTTCATAGTTAATGGACCAGCAACATATGAGGTTTCCAAGTTCTCCACATCCTTGCTAGCACCTGTTATCTGATTTTTAAATCCAAGCTGTTCTGATGGATGTAAAATGGTATCTCATTGTGGTTCTGAGTGAAATTTAATAAAATACAGAATAGAAAAATAGAGAAAATTAGTGAAACCAAAAAAGCTATCTCTCTGAAAGAAACCAATCACAAATGAAATAGAAGAAATTGGCTTGGTGCCCACAGCATAGTGGTTATGGCACCAGACACATACACCAAGGCTGGTGGGTTTGAACCCAGCCTAGTGTCAGCTAAAAAAACAATGACAACTGCAACAAAAAATAGCCAGGCATTGTAGCAGGAGCTTGTAGTCCCAGCTACTTGGGAGGCTAAGGCAAGAGAATCACTTGAGCCCAAGAGTTTGAGGTTGCTGTGAGCTGTGACACCACAGCACTCCACTGAGGGCAGCATAGTGAGACTGTCTCAAAAAAAAAAAAGAAAGAGAAGAAATTACTACTAACTTTACAGGAATAAAAAGGATTATAAAGGAATTCTGTGAACAACTGTACACCAATAGATTAAGCAACATGAAATGAACAAACTCTCAAAACTATAAACCATTAAGGAACATGGCCATGCAACATCTCAATTTCAGATGTCTACCTCTAGAATACTGTGGTAATAAATTTTGTTCTAAGAAAAAAAAAAAAAGGACAAACCACTGAAACTAAGGAATAGACAATATGAACACATCTATAACAAATGGGGACTAAATGAATAATCAAGAAACTACCTGTAAAGAAAAGCTTAGGCCCAGATGGCTTGTCTGCAGAATTCTATCAGACTTTTAAAGAAAAGTTAATACTACATCTTCATAAAACAGTTTCAAAATACAGAGGAGCCACACAGCCTGCAAATGATAAGGCCCAAATTTAAATCTAGACAATCTGGCTCCAAGGTCTATTCTATTGATCACTATTATTAAGTTGTCTGTCTGAATAACCAAATAAATTTGAGCACATTATAGGATATCAAGTTGTTATTCTGTGTTATCCAACTTTTGTAGTTTATTTTAATATTTGTAACTTAGTTGATTTACTGAGAAAAAGGTTGACTGGGGAATCTAGAGAAAACTATTTACATTATTGACAATGTACCTGTATCTCATTCATGAAGCAAAAGCATGGTGGCTACTAAAGTTCGTTATGTTATTATTTTGCTGAAGTCTCACAACAATCCATGAGATAGATAGGTACTAGTCCCATTTTCCAAATGAGGAAAGGGAAGCACAAAGCGGCAAATAACAGGGCATGGATTTAAACCCTAGTCTGTCCGATCTCATGGCTCATCATCTCATTCTGTAGAGTCCCTTTCTACCAAGATCCTGTCCTTTCCTATTCACTCTTCCAGTGAGGCCTATCTCAGGTTTATCCTCTTAGAGCAGAAGCCCTGTCCTATTATTCACCCATGTACTTTCCCTGGTCTATGGGAAGGAAAGGGTGTGCTGCTTCATTGTCTGTTGATCAAATGAACAATTATCCAGAACTGACTGTTAATAACCCCTCGATTTGGATATTTTATTACCACTCCATTTATGCTTGACACTGAAATGATGAACTGTAAGTTCACTTACTCATTTAGCCATTTTAATATTATATAGTTATTATATGAAGTTAAAAGTTATTATTAAATTAAAATTTTTATTTCCATGACAATCTAGTATCTTTTGTGACAACCTGGAGGGAACAAGAAACCATTCTTCTAGGTGAAACATCACAAGAATGGAGAAACAAACACATGTACTCAATACCAAATAGGAACAAATAGATCAACTTGAGTGCACACATGGAAGTAAATCTCACTGAGAATCAAGCTGGGGGAGAGAGGGAATGGCTAAATTCACACCTATTGGGTATAGCACACACTATAACTTTGACTCAACCTGTACAAAAATGAAGTATATAAACAAAACATGTGTACCCCCTAATATTCTGGGGAAAAAATACAGTGGCTTAAATAGGAAAAAGAAAAGTTGAATTTCAGAGAGGTTAAATAATTTTTCCAAAAATCAGAGTTCACAGCTAAGCAAATTATTTGAATGCATACACAGAACTTATACTAATCTACATCAACCTCTTTTCCTAAAGAATTAATGATTGCCTCTTAGGGAAGTGAGTTATGTACCAGTCTCCAAATCAACCTCACTGGAAACCCTGTTAAATGCAAAATAACCTTAAATATATGAAAAAAAAAAAAAAAAAAAAACAACTAGCAATTATTTTCAAGGTAATTATTCCTATCACCAACTAAAGCAGTGGTTCTCAACATTCCTAATGCCATGACCCTTTAATATAGTTCCTTTGTGGTGGTGATCTACAACTATAATATTATTTTCGTTGCTACTTCATAACTGTAATTTTGCTACTGTTATGAATCATAATGTAAATATCTGATACACAGGATGTATTTAGGTGACCCCTGTGAAAGGGTCCTTCGACCCCCAAAAGGGTCGCGACCCATAGGTTGAGAACTGCTGAACTAAAGCAACAAATAAACATAGACAGGTCTTCCAGTGACGTTCACGAGAAAAAACTCAATTCCAGGCTGGGGCTATTGTCTGGGTGGAGCTTGTATACTTTCCCCATGTCTGTGTGGGTGTCCTCTGGGTACTTCCCATTTCCTACTGCATCCCAAGTGTGCACATTAAGTGAACTGGTATGGCTAAATGGTCCCAGCTTAAGAGTTTGGGTGTGTGCCAATGTGCCATACGATGGAATGGCGTCCTGGCTGGGGATAGTTTCTGCTTTGTGCCCTGAGCCGCAGGGCAGTCTCCAGAAACCTGCAACCCTGAACTGAAATAAACAAGATGAAAAATAAATGAATGCTGTAGTCCCAGCTACTCAGGAGGCTCAGGCAAGGGGATCGCTTGAGCCCAGGAGTTTGAGGTTGCTGTGAGATAAGGCTGATGCCATGGCATTCTAGCCTGGATAACAAAGTGAAACTATGTTAAAAAAAAAAAAAAAAGAAAAAGAAAAGAAAAAGAAAGGAATGAATACAAATTATTGAAAAATAAAAATTCATCAAGTCTACAATAATCATACACATGACAATAAACAATGTAATATAATAGTGCTTAGCAAGCCACCATATCTGTGATTATTTTTAAACTTCATGGTGATAGGATGTGCTCATGATATTTATTCCTTGATTTAACCCACTACTACTATGATCACTGGCACTCACTGATTCACTAAAAGTTGAGTAAATAATTATCTTGTTTAATGCATACTCTTTTCTCTTTTTGCAGTTTTTGGCCAGGGCTGAGTTTGAAACTGCCACCTCCGGCATACGGGGCCAGTGCCCTACTCCTTTGAGCCACAGGTGCCACCCCATACTCTTTTTTTTTTTTTTTTGAGGCAGAGCCTCAAGCTGTCACCCTGGATAGAGTGCTGTGGCATCACAGCTCACAGCAACCTCCAATTCCTGGGCTCAAGCGAGTCTCCTGCCTCCGCCTCCCAAGTAGCTGGGACTACAGGTGCCCGTCACACCGCCCCGCCATTTTTTGGTTGCAGCCATCATTGTTTTTTGGCAGGCCTGGGCTGGATTCGAACCCGCCAGCTCAGGTGCACTCTTTCTTAAATGTATGCATAGCTCATATTTATTTCAACGTTTAATATTAGAAGTGTTTTGAGTCTTTATTTTAAAAGTTTGGTATGTTTTTGTGACCAGCAATAACATCACAGGAACTTACCTCTCATTTATATATAGGTAAAACTGGTTTTATTCCACATGGTTTTGCTTAAAGTTGCAGTTTCCAAGAACCTATTGATAACATTAAGTGAGGACTTACTGTACAAGCATTTTAACTCTAATACTTTCACAGCTCTGGTAGCCCTTTCAAAAATATTATAGGATAGCCTTAAAGTAATGATTGATTTAAAACCTGAACACTCTGCTCATTATTTTTACTGGCTTAAACTGGTATGTGTATGCTCAGTTATGGCTTCTGGGTGCAGTATGGCCCATGGCTAATTGGAGGAGTTTTGGAAGAAGTGAACCTGGGTCAGAATCTCAATTCTGCTACAGTATGCCCTAAGCTTTGATTTCCTCAGTTATAAAATGTAAATGCTGACAGTACCAACCTCCGAAGGTTATTATAAGGATTAAAGCCCTTGTATAGGGCCTGGTATAGAGCAAATGCTCAAAGTATATTATTAATATTAATGATAGATTAAGTACGCTTTTCAAGACCTGGCCCTAAGCACCTCCATTACACTCAGGTTGCCTGCACATACCAAGCTGTTCCTTTACAAAAGTTTCTGACTTACCATTTCCTCACCAGCATCTGCCACAAAGTTCCCTAACATGCTTATATGGGTCTGTCTGACAAATGCTTATTTGTCATTCAAGACCCACCTCCAGGATCAACCCCCTCTTAAGGAGGTGTACTTCCCAATCTGTTTTATAATTACTCCTTAACCTCAAGATCACTAAAGCCATCATGGCTACTTCATCTCCATATTTTTCAGCACTTAGTAATCTCAGGTACAATGGTAGACAATGGTAGTCAATGGTAGTCAATGACTGCTACATGGTAGTCAATGACTGCTAAATGTACTTTATTAGGCCTTTTATCATTTCATAGTATTAACAAAATATCAAGGGTGTGGGAAAGTAAGACAGAGTCTCAGAGATAAAACTGTATCCACAAGTTCAGTGAGAATCAGATTCTATTAGTTTTTGGTACAAGATAAAATTTCAAGTTACTGTATTGTATATAGATAGGCCACCCTCCTCATGCAAAAACATGTTATGAATAAACGTTGTCATTTTAATTTTTTCTTCCATGTAAGCATCCTGCTTTAGATTTAGATAATATCCTGACTTCCTCAGGACTCTTATGAATCACCGGAGTACACTTATTTTTTCTTTCCTTTCGAAAGGAAGGGTGCCAGCTATTATGCTAGCCCATCACTCACCTCAGCCACCTGCTGGGTCCCCACTCTGTGTTGAACCAGCCCCTCCATATTTGTAGCCATGATGAACCAAGATCATTAGAGAACCTGTTTGGAAAGATGCAGCAACTTCTATCAGGTGGGAGAAACCAGGCTACTTGAAAAATATTAGTAATCAAAATTTGTCTTTGGTATTGTCTTATGTAGATTTTACCCTCTATAGAAGACACAGCTAGCATATCCGAATATGCTACACCAGCTTCTTCAATTACAGGTAACAAAATTAATTTGTAAAAACACTGAATTTGGAAACAAGACTTCTCCAGGTAAATATAACAAAGATGAATTTGGAAATTTAATTATCAGGGCTCCTGGGTTGTAACAGCTTGGTTTACCTCTCAGAAAGGTGGGAATCACACCTTTATTGATATCTTCTTATTAGAGTATGCTGAATAAGAAGGTGGCTATCTGAGAAAGGTCTGAAATCAACTTTGGATACAGCACTAGATTGCCATCATCAACTATACTTCTTTTATAGGCGGTGGCTCACACCTGTAATCCTAGCACTCTGGGAGGCCGAGGCAGGTAGATTGCCCTTAGCTCACAAGTTTGAGACCAGCCTGAACAACAGCGAAACCCCATCTCTAAAAAAACAGCAAGGCATTGTGGCAGGCACCTGTAGTCCCAGCTACTTGGGAAGCAGAGGCAAGAGAATCACTTAAACCCAAGAGTTTGAGGTTGCTGTGAGGTATGATGCCATAGCAACCTACCAAGGGTGACAAAGTGAAACTCAGTGTCAAAAAAAAAAAAAAAAAGACAAAAAACCCCCCAAACAATTATACTTCTTTTACCAGTGGCAATGTGAGAAACAAAACTCTGACCAGGTGCTCACTTATCTCACTTATGGATTGAAAGGCAAACATTCTCACTGACAAAGCAAGAAGTAGAAGGAATGCGTTATTAAAGTGTGCCAATAAGTACATGGTACCCATAAATTTATTAATTTATAAGACTTTATTAAATTAGAAAGCCATGACTTGGCACCTGTAGCTCTGTGGTTAGGGCATGGGACACATGCACTGACGCTGGTGGGTTTGAACCTGGCCCAGGCCTGCTAAACAACAATGACAACTATAACAAAAAAATAGTTGGGCGTTGTGGCGGGTGCCTGTAGTCCCAGCTACTTAGGAGGCTGAGGCAAGAGATCGTTTAAGTCCAGGAGTTTGAAACCTCAAATCTGGGCAGTGCCTGTGGCTCAGTGAGTACAGCACTGGCCCCATATACCAAGAGGGGTGGGTTCAAACCCGGCCCTGGCCAAACTGCAACAAAAAAATAGCTGGGCTTTGTGGTGGGCACCTGTAGTCCCAGCTACTCGGGAGGCAAGGCAAGAGAATCACCTAAGCCCAGGAGTTGGAGGTTGCTGTGAGCTGTGACGCCACTGCACTCTACTGAGAGCAACAAAGTCAGACTGTCTCTAAAAAAAGAAAAATTTGAGGAAAATCACCTTAAGACCAAAAAGTCTTATATATTAGTCTCCTGGATCAGGACCACTAGAGTACCAGTACTGCTGACAAAAATATCCCTGGTCTCCTCTAGTCACAAAATAGCTCTCCTGAATATTCCTTATACCCTTTCTAATAACTCTAGCACAAACAACTTAGGATAAAAGCAGTCCATTTTAGACTTAATTTCTGGACAATTCATTATTGACTGCATATGTTCCACAGTTTATAGGATAAGGCTCAAATTTATTTGTAGGATTTATATAAAAAACTATACAGTATTACTGAATGTGCAATATACACAAAAAAGCATGTAGTTCATTTGCTTGTCCTTTCTCAATCACAAACTATATTGCAATGCAATTTTATAAAACACTTTTCTGTGTTTCTACTTAAAGTGAATTATAATCACTACTCTTTGTACTATTAGACAGCCATCTCTATTATCATAACTCTTCACATTATTTTATTGCCAAAATAGTAAGAAAAAGAAACAGAAGTATGAAACTGACTGACAGGGCAGCGCATGTGGCTCAAAGGAGTAGGGCACCAGGCTCCACATGCTGGAGGTGGCGGTTCAAACCCAGCCCTGGCCAAAAACTGCAAAAACAAACAAACAAACAAACAAAACCTGACTGACAATTTAAAATAGAACTCTATGGACACCTTGTATGAAAGACCTAACTTATACCTTCATAGACTCAAAACCCTGTAAGAGTACCAGGCCACCAGTATCAGTGATTCATTTTCACATAAAATGATTAGGTCTGAACCTGTGGAGCTTGTGTTTTTGGTTATTCATTCCTTTATTAAGTAGTCAAAACCTTTAACTTTTGTTTCTAAAAGAAAAAAACACATTTTTCCTTGCTATAGTTTGGTTCCAATTAGTAAAGGTGGAGGGAAAAGGCATCTTTAAGTGTGCCAGAAAAGTCAACCAACTGTTGTTAAAAATAATTATTGCAGGATGGCACCTGTGGCTCAAAGGAGTAGGGCGCCGGCCCCATATGCCAGAGGTGGCGCGTTCAAAGCCAGCCCCAGCCATAAACTGCAAATAAATAAATAAATAAATATTGCATATGAAAAGTATAAATTTGTAGTCTAAATTTGTAATCTTCTCTCTCAAAACAGAAAAGAAGAACTCTCTAAGAAATCAAAAGGATAGCAAAAGGTATTATATACAGTTTGGGGGGTTTGTTAGGTTTTGTTTTGTTTTTTGAGACAGAGTTTCACTGTTTCCCTGACAGAATGCATGGCATCATGGTTAACAGTAATGTCACAAACTCTTGGACTCAAACGACTGATCCTCTTGCTTCCACCTCATGAATGAATAGCTGGGACTACAGAAACTCACCGTGATGCCTGTCTAGTTTTTCTATTTTTAGTAGAGACAGGTTCTTGCTCTTGTTAAGGCTAGTTAACACCTGAGCTTAAGCAATCCACCTGCCTTGGCCCCCCAGAATGCTAGGATTACATATACAGTATTAAGAACTAAAATCTAATTATGCAACTGAAACTAATAATTTTAACACTTTTAGGCATTATCAGCATTTCTCCTGTTATTGTAGTTTAATGCAAGAAATATGTAAACTTGAATATTACAGAAATATTGTTAGGAAAATATTACTGAATAGTCTATAAACAACAGAGTCCTAGAAAGGCATATCTTTCTATTGGGTTTCCTTAAGAGGTGGCTTGATCCTTTAAGTTCTGAGCTGGAACTCCTAGAAGTGATCAAAAAATATAGTAATGTCTCAGAATATAAAATCAATGTCCACAAATCAGTAGCTTCTGTATATGCCAGTAACAGCCAAGTTGAGAAGTTAATCAAGGATGCAATTCCACAATTCCCTTCACAGCAGCCTCAAAAAAAAAAAGAAAAAAGAAAATACCCAGAAATATACCTAACAAAAAGGACCTCTACAAAGAAAATTATGAAACCCTAAGAAAAGAAATAGGAGAAGATATTATCAAATGGAAGAACATACCATGCTCATGGCTGGGAAGAATAAACATTGTTAAAATGTCTATAGTTCCCAAAGCAATCTACAGATTTAATACAATCCCCATTAAAATACCAACATCAAACTTTCAAGATTTGAAAAAAATAATTCTTCACCTCATATGGAACCAGAATAAAACCCACATAGCCAAGACAATTCTTAGCAATAAAAACAAAGCCAGGGACATCACCCTACCAGACTAGGCTATACTATAAGGTCATAGTGATCAAAACAGTATGGTATTGGCACAAAAATAGAGAAATAGACATTTGGAACCAAATAGAAAACCATGAGAGAAAACTAACATCTTACAGCTACCTATCTTTTTGATAAACCAAATAAGAACATACACTAGGGAAAAGAATCCCTATTCAATAAATGGTGCTGGGAGAACAGGATAAACACATGTGAGACCTGCACCTTTCACCACTTACAAAAATGTATTCAAAATGGATAAAAGACTTAAATCTAAGGCATGAAACAATAAAAACCCTGGAAGAAAGTAGGGAGAAAACACTTGAGGACATTGGCCTGGGGAAAGATTTTATGAAGACTTCCTTGGCAATTGCAACAACAACACAAATAAACAAATGGGACTTAATTAAACTGAATAGCCTTTGTACAGCTAAGGAGACAACAACCAAAGCAAACAGACAACCTTCAGAATGGAAAAAGATATTTGCATATTATGAATTAGACAAAAGCTTGATAACTAGGATCTAAAGAGAATTCAAATTAATCAACAAAAAAAGAACCAACAATTCCATATATCACTAGGCAAGAGACATGAATAGGACCTTCTCTAAAGACAGACAAATGACTAACAAACATGAATAAATGCTCACTGTCCCTAATCATCAGAGAAGTGCAAATCAAACTACCCTGAGATATATCTAACTCCAGTGAGAATGACCCACATCACAAAGTCTCAAAGCTACAGATGCTGATGTGGATGTGGAGAGAAGGGAACGCTTTTACACTCCTGGTGGGACTGCAAACTAATACTTCCTTTTTGGAAGGAAGTGTGTAGAATTCTCAACAAATTTAAATTAGACAGCAGCGCCCATAGCTCAGTTGGCAGGGTACTGGCCACATACACCTAGGGTGCCATCTTCGAATCTGGCCTGGGCCTGCTAAGCCATAATGACAACTGTAACCAAAAAATAGCCGGTCTTTGTGGCAGGTGTCTGTAATCCCAGGTATTTGGGAAGCTGAGGCAAGAGAATCACTAAGCCCAAGAGTTTGAGGTTGCTTTGAGCGGTGATGCCACCTCACTCTACCTATGGTGACAGCTTGAGACTCTGTGTAAAAAAGAAAAATTTAAATTAGACCTCCCATTTGATCCTACAATCCCATTACCAGGCATCTAAAACCTTTCATCACAAGGACATTTGGACTAGATTACTTATGGCAGCTCAATTCACAATCACCAAAATGTGGAAATCACCTAAATGCCCACCAACTCAGGAACAGATTAACAAAATGTAATATATGTGTATCATGAAATACTACTCAGCCATTACTTTACATCTTTTGTATATTAACATGGATTGAGGTAGATCACATTCTTTTTAGTAAAGCATCACAAGAATGGAGAAGCAAGAATTCAATATTCTCAATTCTAATATGAAGGCAATAGCTGACCTAATACATGGTGGGAAGAGGGAGGGGAGTGGGGGGTACAATATACGGCACACCTCCTGGGGGTGGGACACAATTACAAGAGGGATTTTATCTTACAAATGCAATCAGTATAACTGAATTCTTTGTACCCTCAATGAATCCCGAACCAAAAAAAAAAGGTTTGAGCTGAAGTGTATTTTATAGATGACAGCCTGACTTTACGGAGGCTTAGTAACTAAAAACTTTTCTGTAATGATTTGCTTTAATACTAAATTTTTAGGATCAATCAACTAACTTCAAATAGTGCTTGGGGTTCCAAGATAATTCTAATAACTGGTGACTAATGTATTAGGTCACAGAGAGGCAGCAGCAAATCTGTTTAGCTTAGAAAAGCTAAATATTCTGAATACAGATACTAATTCTTTATTAATTATGTAAGTTATAAACATCTTCCTTCTCCCACTTTGTAGCTTATCTCATCTATTTTTGGTATCTTTTCATGAACATAAGCTCTCAAATTTAACTAAGCTAAATTAATCAATATTTTCTTTTATAGTTTATACTTTTGTTTTATTTATGAAAATCTGGTCCCACCCCACAGCTATAAATATACTTTTATATATTTTTCCCTATAAATGTTTAAGAGTTCCCCCTCACCAAAAAAGAGAGTTTTGACCTCTCATTTAAGTCCTCAATCCATCTGTAAATTGATTCTTGAATGTGATAAGGATTAAACATACAACCAGTTTTTTCCTATATGGATAATCAATTTTCCAGTACTGTTTAACAGTCTACTCTTTTCTCCACTGATCTGTAATGCCATCTCTGCCACATCTCAGGGTCTTCCTGTATGTGTGGCTATAATTATAGCTTCTCTATTCTATTTCACTGTTTTCTTTATCTTCTTCTATTTATCTTTTCTCTCTATTATTACTGCAGCTCTAGGGTAAGTCTTGTTCTCTTTGGTAGGACAAGTTTCCCCCACCAACTTCTTGGACCATCTTTAATGCCTTTCTTTATACATCTGAATTGGCTTGGCGCATGTAGCACAGGGGTTACAATGCCAAGCACTTCCACTGAGGTTGCGGGTTCAAACCCAGCCCAGGCCAGCTAAACAACAATGATAACTGCAACAACAACAAAAAATAGCCAGGTGTTGTGATGGGCAGCTGTATTCCCAGGTACTTGCAAGGCTGAGGCAAGAGAATCAGAGGTTGCTGTGAGCTGTGATGCCACAGCATTCTACTGAGGGTGACATAGTGAGACTGTCTCAAAAAACAAACAAACAAACAAAAAAAAACTCTGAATTGAGCATCAACCTTTCTTTATACACTTGAATTCTTACAATTCTTGATCTCACTGTTGGTTTTCTGCTTCCAAAGCAGCTTCAGCTATCATCAACAGCAGCTTTGGAAGCTGCTTAAAAATGAACAAGGAGGAATGCACATCTTCTGGAAAAACAAGCAGAGACAAAGAATAAAAGTGAGAGGGAGAAATTGAAAGAAAAACTGTATAACGCAAGTACTTTCAATAAAGATTTAAATTCAGTCAGAGAAGGTGAGAGGTAGTGTCAAAAATATTTTATATTGCTTCTGAAAAGGTTAAGTCAAAAACCACATCCTGGCTCGGCGCCTGTGGCTCAACGGGCTAAGGCGCCAGCCACGTACACCTGAGCTGGCGGGTTCAAATCCAGCCCCCGGGCCCGCCAAACAACAATGATGGCTGCAAACAAAAAATGGCTGGGCGTTGTGGCGGGCGCCTGTGGTTCCAGCGACTTGGGAGGCAGAGGCAAGAGACTTGCTTAAGCCCAGGAATTGGAGGTTGCTGTGAGCTGTGATGCCATAGCACTCTATCCAGGGTGACAGCTTGAGGCTCTGTCTCAAAAAAAAAAAAAAA